>VZTQ01010904.1:152391-256612 GCA_013400755.1 Pelecanoides urinatrix
AAAAAAAAAGAAGAAAATAAAATAGAGGTACTAGCTGAGGGTATTTCCCTTTCTCTGTGGAGACAGGCCAAGCAAACTGCATTTTCTTTTCATGCTTTGTTCAGTGTTCTGGTTACTTAGTGGAGTGCTGACCAAAATGTCATTTGGCCTGCCAGCCTGCTTTGTTTATTTGAAAAGCTGTGTATCCTCCCCCACCTCCCCAGGGCTCTCCCTCACCTCACCCTGGTTGCTCTGAGCCTCTGCAAACCAGGGGCTCCAAGTCTGCCATGTATAAAATCCCGCAGTTTGATATGGCCCCCCAGTCTGGCTCACACAGCCCAAAATATGTGCATTCATTTTCCTTTGGAAGTGCTAGGTAGAACAAGGTTCATTCCCTGAATTGTGTGGATTTCAACTAATTCTGTGCAAGACATAAGTCCAGGTCAAAAAGACCAGGTTTGCCTAGGAAGCCCATGTATTTGCTCAAAATGCTGTGAGGTTGTTGATGTCAGTGTGGAGTGTAAGGACTTCATATCAGTGTTAAGTAAAATCTGCTGTGAAGAAACCTTTGAAAATAATATCTGAGTTAATCCTGTGTCTGCAGTATCTAGGTTGATCCCACAAGCATAACAGCTTGAGCTCACCCAAAGACATTCATGCCCGAACTCAATGGGTTTGGTTCATTTCTGTGCGATGCCAGGGTAATTTTCTTTTAAAAATACACTGTGAAATAGCATGTTTGGTTACCTAATAAAGGTTCTGGAAGCTACAGGGTTTCTGTTAATTTCAGACAATTTTATTCACATGAGAAAAATATCTAATAGAAACAGTTTATTGCAAATGTTTATGCTGGATTATGTACAGTTTTCAAGTTGCTGATGCCAGTTAGACCCCTGACAAAATGACTTAACTCTACTGCCAGTTCATCCATTTTTCCCTTCTCACATACCTGGCTGAAAATAAGGAAACGGCAGCCACTGCCCCATCATTTTAGGCAGAGCAGCCCAGCAAACCCTAGAGTTAGTAAATGTCAGCACTGAACGTGGACGAGGCTTTGGTAACGCGTTTTGCAGAGGCTCCTGAGAATGAGGCCAATGGCTTTATGGCTGAGGATGCCAGGACAAAAATGTGGCTCAGCTATTAATGGTATCTGTGAGTTTCTGCGTTAATCAAGTGAAACCCTCCAAGCATGAAAGTCTGGAGCAGGAGAGAGTCTGGAGTAGTGTAGGCTCTAAAAACTGAATTCCCTCATTGCTGACAGTAAAAGCCATATCACCTCTTCTGTGAATCACTGGAAAGTAGGGACGTTGGTGGGCATGGAGCATCCACATGGTACTTTAGGGCCATCGGGGCACTCCATTGAAGACAGGAGGTGTATTTGACTATGTTACAATCAGATGCTTCATTGGAAAGGCCCTTGATGTTGGAAAAGGTATAAGGGTGCTTTGAAGCCCCATTTTTGGAGGCTGAACATGCTGTTTTTCTTTAATAAGAGGCAATTTACAACAGCTCTCCTTACCTTCCACCTTCTTTAATCTTTAATATCAAAATAATCCTTCTTCTTTCATATAACACAAGTTGTGTCTAGTTTTGTTTTTTAGAAGTAGATAGGGTTTAAACTTCATGCATCGGCAGTTCATTGGCCGTACTCTTACAAACGGCGCTTGCCTCGTCCGTGGGAACTGGAGGTGTTACCAGCTTCTGTAGTTTGAAGTCAGGGCAAAATTCACTTTGCGCAAACGCACTGTCTGCAGTATCCATCAACATGGTGTTGTTTCTTGAAGAAGACAATAATTGATTTGGGTTGATTAGTTGCACTGGAGATATAACCTACAAGCAACAGCTGCTTTTAAGAACTTGTTCAGCTAGGCAGCAGTTGGGCGGGCCCATTTTAATGGAGATGTTTACTATTTCAAATAAACTCTAGGGTAGAAGTGTTTCTACCGAGGTCTAGCTGCCTCTGTAGTTAGTTGAACAGAATTTCTACAGTTGTTTACTGTAGCTCTGTTTGGTGGTGGCTGGTAATAAAATAAACAGCACAAACACTCCTAATAGAATGAAAAATGACTTCTCTGCTGTTACTTTAACTAGTACAATAAATCCATTTACCACAGTTATTTTATTTCCGGAGCAGTATAAATATTAGGGACCTATTTCTGTTAACATCTGCTTCTTAAAGACTGCAGTTCATGAACACTTAATCCATAACATAATTACACCTTTACTCTGAAGGAAAGGAGAGCCTTTTTATGTTATAGAGATTTTGTTAGGGTTAGGTAATAATTAATAATAATTAAATAAATTTTAATTTTATTATTCCACAGTTATGTTGCCATGCTCAATTTATTCTAGTCTTAAAATAACTGCTGTCAGAGAATATAAATAGATATAACTATCTATCTACCATATATATATATATATATGCGCAACAGTGGAAAAACAGAGATAACTTTTGTGAATGAAGGAATCTTGTTATTCCTTTATGTTGAATTCCTTCATGATTTTCAAGTAAATTAACCCTTAAACTGAATGGCGACTCAGTCAAGCACACAAAAAATATTTGATGATGTCATGGACAGTCTCCATTCTCTACAGGGCCAGTGCAATAGCCCCCCAAAACCTATTCTTATTAACAGTCAAGCATTCTTTCTGGTATGTGATGTCTGCTATGATAGTCCCAGGTTGACTCTCTGTTTTTAATGTACTGGAGCCCACCGCACCTCTGTGAGACTGGAAGGTCCTGCCATCTCCATTTCCCAGCAGTTCTGGGGCATGGAGAGGTTAAGAGCTAATTTGGAGAGAAATTTCCATTTCCAGAGCATAAGGGACCCCTGTTCGTCCCTTTCTGTGCATTAGCATCTTTGGGCTGACGACCACCTTAGCCTGGCAAGCTCGCCTCCCACCAGGATTTAAGCTGCAAAGTGAGAGGCTTTCTGCCTCTCTCCTAACCTGTTTTCCAATCCAGAAGAGAAATCCAGATTTGTTAGGCCAAAAAATGAGTGGGAGAGGGAATAAGGCTGCACTACCTAAGGATTCCTCGCCCAGAGGAAGAGGACCTGGGGGTGCTGGTCGACAGCCGGCTGAACATGAGCCGGCAGTGTGCCCAGGTGGCCAAGAAGGCCAACGGCATCCTGGCCTGTATCAGAAACAGTGTGGCAGCAGGAGCAGGGANCACTTGCTCTTTCTGAATTGCTTGCAGTGTACGAAACCTTAGGATATCCTTGCTGGGAAGTAGCATTTGGAAAGAAGGGATTTCAAAAATCCTTATATGTTTTCTTTTCAAGTAATCAGAAAACAAAATATTTGTCTCCATATCGAGCCATAATAGAATAGTTTCTCCAGGCCAGCTACACAAATTGACTACCCCAAAGAGATGAAAGCTTTAGTCATTTAACTTGTGTTTCTTACGTACTTGCATGTCATGGCCACGCAGCTGAATATATTGTAATTTTTCTGGTGTAATCCCTCTGTAACAATGCTTTTATTCAGAAAAAAGGAATTGTGTGAGTTGTACTTCGAACTGGGGCAGAGTTATCTGGGATGACCATGTAAGTGTCCCCATACAGGCAGGGCTTCCTTGAAAGCCATCAAAATTGGCACTCACAATTTGTTCCACCAGTAACAAGGTCCTTCAAGCAGTTGACTGCCACTCCGGCAGTTTTCGTTTTAGCCAGGCTGTGTCAAAGTAGCTCAAGGATGTTTACAGCTCACGTCAACCCTAGCCCCTCCTAATGGCCTGATACGTGCTCAAAAATAAATTCACATGACCTAAATCCAGCTTTTTAAAACAATGAATATAAGAACTTTTAAGACCAGAAAAGAAGGGAATCTCTGAAAAATAGCTTTTCTTTTTGCCTCTTTTGACCAATGTGTGTATGTGAGAAGGAGCAATAAACTGAAGCCAAGGACAGACTGAATGTAGAGAGGAAATTATTCTTTCAGAATATAATAGTAAAGCAACTGTGGCTGTGTAGTAATGATGATAACTTTCAAAGCCTATTTGTTTTGGGGAGAGGGTTGCCAGTTTTCAAAATCTCAGGTGGTTAACTATTCCAAAAAGAGGTATGATTTTATATATTCAGTATTAGTATTAGTATTAGTATTAGTATTAGTATTAGTATTAGTATTATTTGTTCTCTCAAAACCATGCTTTACTTCCTTGGAAAATGTGGAGTGAGTACTCACAGGGAAAACCAAAGCATACTTTCTGGTTCCAGGAGGTAAAAGTGTCATCAAACTCATTTCATGTGTGTATCTGTAAAAGAGGGTCTTACTCAGTTTTTCAGTCCAACCACACAAAGTCCAGAAACTTCAGCTAGCTTGAAGCTATTTCTTACTCCAGCTCCAAAACTCCCAGGGAAACAGAGAGGTTCTCACGGAGCCATAAAGTGATTTATGTGTGAGGGGACCCCGGAGGTCTCCTCCTGCCCCTGCCAAGAGGAGCAGGTTGCTCACATGCCCATCATCGTCCCATTATATTTGGACTCTTGCCCAGGATGAAGGTCCTGCAGCCACCCTGGGAAACCTGCTCCCATGTCAGGCCACCATCCCGACAACCATGTGTGCCCTCATTGCAGCATCCCCTTTTGCACTGCCAGTGTGTGCCTGCTGACACAGCCCAGTCCCCTTATCCCTCCCCTTGCCCCTGCAGCAGCTGCTGGCAGTTTTTTATTGTTTATTCTCATTATGGTGCTTAATCTCACCACAAGCAAAATGCCAAATAATTGGACAGAGCCATCGTTATCATCCTGTCATGAAGAAGTCTGAAATCTTAAATTGACTTCCTAAAGAGAGATGCTGAAAAATAAATACCAACGCTCCAGCTTAGGTATCAGTGTGATTGTTTTCACCTCTTACTTCAAGCAGAACATTCTGGTAGCCCAGAATGTCTGTTTAAAGAATATATGTAGAAAAGAGCCTATATTTGTGTTATCTTTCATCTTATTGTTGGTTTTTGTCTCAATGTCATCTGAAGTCTTTAATGAGTATCAGAAACTCTTACCTTGTATCAGGCCATACCTATGATCCCCTTCGGTGAAATTAGTCTGTATAGACCAGGGCTCTGTGGCTGATGAATGATCTGAGCAAGAGAGAAACAGATTTTGTGTCTTCTCTGATAGAGTCTTGACAATGTCTCTTGCTGTGATGGGTTTCCTTGCAGCTGAAAGAGCTTGGGTTTATTTCTTCATCTTTGTATGGAAACAACTGTCTACTTGGTTTACAAAGTTAAATAAAATATGGAACCTGAACAATTTAAAAGCCATGCACACAAAATATTTACACTGGTGGTCTTGCTAATGGATGGGAAGCTTACTCTGAGGATGTAAAAAAAATCGGTGCTTTCTTCCCCCAAGCTGCAATTTCTGTTCCTGAGAGTTTTTAAACAGACAAAGCACAAGACCTTCATGAAGGAGCTATAGCTACCATCATATCCATCCCTCAGGTAGCTCACCACGGACGTGCCTTCCTTGTGCATCTGCAGCTCTGGTTGCACACAGCTTACACTGCAGCTGTGCTCTTGCATCCCCTTGCCTTACCACAGGGGCACCCAGCTGAGATCTAGCCCTTCCAAGTGAACACAAATCATGCCAGCTATCTCACTCCTCCCTCACCTGCTTCTGCAGTCACGTTGCATTGTTTGACGCGTTGCTGTGCTGAACGTGTGCTTTGAGAAGAAGCAGTGACTGAGTAAATACTCAGGGGAGCTGAAGGGCTGTCAAGTGTACCAGCTACAGCAAACAAACAGAGGGGGAAGATTATGTCTGCAAAGACTTTTGGCTGCCATGATTCCAGGTGATGCTTATTATAATAGTGGCCATCGTTTATTTTTATTTACTTATTTACTTTATTTACTATTTATTTACTTATCTCTCCATGTGCACCCCCCCTTGTACCCCCAGCCCAGTGGCTAACTGGTGCTGTAGCAAACCTCTGTCACCCCAGGAGCTAGAGGAAAAGAGGGGACAGGTCCCTTGGATGAGCAAACTGCCTTGGAGGCACCAGGAAACTTTCCAGCAGCTCTGAAACAAAACCTGAGGACCAGTGATCCTGAGCGCAGGCGTCCACTGCAGTAAGAGTTTTATGAAAAGGGAAAACTCAGCCAAGTGACACGGTGGCCTGTATCTGTGTGGCTAAGAAACTTTGGAAGAGGTTGAGCCATCAGTCACCGATGCCTGGTCACAAAAGGTTGTCAATTACAGTGGGCAGGTCTTAACACACTTGAAAAAATTAGGTTAATGTGTTTTAATGTTCTGTGTGACGAATACACATTAAGTGACTGCTGGAAAAAGTTTATGACTCTTGGTCTAAATGTATGCTTCTTAAAAAAAAATTTTCAAACATCACTTCCTTAAGGTATTTCCAAGAAATGTTTTGTTCATTTCTAGAACAATGAATAACAACAACAAACTTACAACTCTACAGGATAATATTTAATCTGCTTTAGAATCATAGAATCATTTAGGTTGGAAAAGACCTTTAAGATCATCGAGTCCAACCATTAACCTAACACAGCCAAGTCCACCACTAAACCATGTCCCTAAGCATCACATCTACACATCTTTTAAGTACCTCCAGGGATAGTGACTCAACCACTTCCCTGGGAAGCCTGTTCCAATGCTTGATAAGCCTTTCAGTGAAGAAATTTTTCTTAATATCCAATCTAAACCTCCCCTGGCGCAACTTGGGGCCATTTCCTCTCGTCCTATCGCTAGTTACTTGGCAGAAGAGACTGACCCCCACCTCGCTACAACCTCCTTTCAGGTAGTTGTAGAGCGCAATGAGGTCTCCCCTCAGCCTCCTCTTCTCCAGGCTAAACACCCCCAGTTCCCTCAGCCGCTCCTCATCAGACTTGTGCTCCAGGCCCTTCNCTCGTGACCGGTCACCAACTGGATTTAGCTCCATTGACCACAACTCTCTGGGCTCGGCCGTCCAGCCAGTTTTTTCCTCAGTGAAGAGTATGCCCATCCAAGCCATGAGCCGCCAGTTTCTCTAGGAGAATGATGTGTGAAACAGTGTCAAAGGTTTTACTTAAGTCCAGGTAAGCAACATCCACAGCCTCTCCCTCATCCACCAAAGGGGTCATCTTGTCATAGAAGGAGATCAGGTTAGTCAAGCAGGATCTGCCTTTCATAAATCCATGCTGACTGGGCCTGATCCCCCTCAAGATGATCTGCTTCATAACCTTCCCCAGCACCAAGTTCAGGCTGACCGGCCTGTAGTTCCTCTTTCCGGCCCTTCTTGTAGATGGGCATCACGTTTGCTAACCTCCAGTCAACTGGGACCTCCCTGTTTAGCCAGGACTGCTCCATAAATGATGGAAAGTGCTTGGTGAGCACTTCTGCCAGCTTCCTCAGCACCTTTGGGTGAATCCCATCCAGCCCCATAGACTTGTGTGGGTCTAAATGGTGTAGCAGGTCAATAACCATTTCCCCTTGGATTATGGGGACTTCATTCTGCTCCCCAGCTGTCTTCCAACTCAGGGCTGGGTACCCAGAGAACAACTGGTCTTACTATTAAAGACTGAGGCAAAGAAGCCTTTTCCTCATCCTTTCTCACTATGTTTCCCTCTGCATCCAGTAAAGGATGGAGATTCTCCTTAGCCCTCCTTTTGTTGCTAATGTACTTTTATTGCCTTTTACAGCAGTAGCCAGATTAAGTTCCAGTTGGGCTTTGACCCTTCTAATTTTCTCTCTGCATAACCTCACAACATCCTTGTAGTCCTCCTGAGTTGCCTGACCCTTCTTCCAAAGGTCATAAACTCTCTTTTTTTTCCTGAGTTCCAGCCAAAGCTCTGTGTTCAGCCAGGCCAGTCTTCTTGCCCATCTGCTCGTCTTTCAGCACATGGGGATGGCCTGCTCCTGCACCTTTAAGATTTCCTTCTTGAAGAATGCCCAGCCTTACTGGACTCCCTTGCCCTTCAGGACTGCCTCCCAAGGGACTCTGTCACCCAGGCCCCTAAACAGACCAGTCTGCCCTCTGGAAGTCCAAGGTGACAGTTCTGCTGACCCCCCTCCTTACTTCTCCAAGAATTGAAGAATTCAATCATTTCATGATCGCATGTTTATAAACATGCTATTTGGCCTTGGGCTGGCTAAGCTCCCTCAGCTAACATAGATTTTTTTTTTAATTGTACTTATGTTAGCTCTGACATTGTTATTGAAGTCAAAACTACAATCAAACTACAAGTTTTTCAGCATGACTTAATTCCTTAATCTGGGCAATGCTTGAGTCATATCCGTGTATCATGTAGACATGCTCCTTAGGCTAGAACAAGTGACTTAGACGACTGGAAAGGCAACAGAAAGTTTTGTTGCTAAGCAAAACCAGATCATACCAGCAAGCTGGAAATAGATGCTTGTTCTGTTCCAGGGCCAGTCATGCCATACAAGACCACATCCATCTTGCAGCAGAGGAGAGTAAAATCTTTTGTCTTTGCTGAGGACCACACTTCTCCTCTGTTTTGCAAGCAGACACTCTCGCACTGAAACCCCACATAGGAAAACTCTGCATCAGTCTGGACAAAGAGTCAGGCTGTTTTATTCCCCTACCAGAAAATGAAAAACTACAGCATCGTGCAGGAATACTTTTTGAGGAGCTGCTTATTTCAAGATGGGCCTGCCTGTCATATTGCTTATGTCTACAGCCCTTCTCTGCATATTTATTAATGAATGTTAAGGTCATCTAACATTAATGTGACTGCTCACACTACAGCCATGCAAACATTTTTTTTTCTGTTTTTTGGAAGGCAAGGGAAGGCCTGCTGGCAAAGGAATAAGTCTTTCTATAATCTCAGTACACGTCCCAGTAACCTCTTTGCTAAAGCTGGCAATTGTGCTGCACACCAGCAGGTCAGACCCAGACCCGCCAGGTAACCTGCAGTAGCTGGGTTAGGGTCAGCTGGACGGAAGAGCTGCCTAAAAATATGGCAAGCAAGAGATGCAGTGTTCAGAGCAGCCACAGGAACGGGGTAGAAAGAAAAAGGGAGGAATCCAGAGGAGTTTTAGTGGTGGTCATTGTTGCATTTGTGTTCCTTGCAAACTCAGTTTAATCAACCCAGGCAGATGCTTGGGAGCATGCACAGGCAGAGCAGGCTCTGCTGCTCCAGGAATCCCTCCCTCTTGTAGCTGATCTGCTGGCTGACAAAGCTGCAGTCCCTGGGATGGCGGCTCCAGGTAGCTGCCAAACAGCAAAGCCGGGCTTGTTGCTGCTTCCAGAGCTCCACATCTGCCTGGAAAACTCAGCCTTTTTGTACCAAGGGAGTTTTTCTGAAATGCAAAGAGCAAATCTGAAATGCAGCCAGTTACGCTAGCATCCTAATGGCAGTGTTTGGGGCTAATATCTGGCTCTCACACTGCCAGGCAAAGGAAGAGGTTTACTGCACTCTTTCAGTAGGGAATGGGCTGGTTATATGCATATTTAACAATATGAGAACCAGCCTCCTGCATTCCCCTTTTTTCCAGGACAGAAATACTGAATGCATGTAGGGAGAAAATAATTTCATAACAATAAATAATTCCAGCTCTAAATGGTTAATGTCTGGTGGTCTTCAGGCCTCAAAACCCAAAAACTTTTGGCAAAACTTCAATTTGGCAAGGATTTCAGTAAAAGTGCCTTTCATATAGCACAACTGATTTCAGTGGAATTACACCACAGATCATTATTGCCCATTTTGCATGGCACAGAAGAGCATCATTACCCTGAATAGTCCACATCCAGTAGTATTTCTCAAGAGCAGGCATATTTTACTGGAGGAGGCTGTCTTGGGTCAACTTTTGACCGGTGTTTCTCCTCGGGATTTTCAGCTTCCTCGAAAATTACTCAGCAGCCAAAGGAGTGCTCCACTTCAGCAAGCACTGCTCTCAAGGAGAGATAGTACTGATTGCCCCTCTAACCACTTGTAAATACAAAAAAACCCCAAAACTGCTTGAAGAAACTACCTCAAAAGGTAGCAGCACAGCAAGAACTGTCTTTTATATTGTCCTAAAGAGTCAAATGGCAAATCTGGCAAATGCATCTGGGCCTCAGGTTAAGACACTGCCTCACTTCATGTGGGACTGGAAATGTGTTATTCTTTATGAGCAATGTTTATGGAAGTATGTCTGAAATCAGGAAAACTGATGGGTAGAATTAATTACCTTTCACAAGCAGGGAGTCCACAGGTGGCATGTAATGGGCGTAATGGTATATGAAAATGGTGCTAAAAAAATCTGCTTGCTGTAATAAAATGTCCCCCAATACTTAAACTTTTGATGCAACATTAAAGCAAAATACAGCACTGAAAGTAAAGATTTTCCTTTCAATACAGCATTAATTCTACTATGTGCATTTGAGGGGCTATGCATTATTTCCTTGCGAGCACTAAATGTAAACAAGTTAAAGCCCTCGGGCTTTACTGTCCTGAAGCATGAAACTGAAATAAATAGCTTGTAAGGAAGCTGTGCACCACATTTATGGCCATCACTGTGCCTACTGCATTTAAACATTTGGCATGATTTCTTTCTGTCCTGTCCAACATCTGTTCACTCATTTCTGTCCTCACCATGATCTGTTCACAGAATCATGACCTAGTTTTTTCCTTTTTTGCACGGTGCCGAAAAGTCACTCGTCTTTCCTACACTTGAACAAAATAAACGTGGAGCTGCCAGTTATCTCTGCAATCTCACTTGTGTGCAGAGAAACCAAATCACCTGAGAGCAGTGGTGACCTAGAACATCACAAGCCCAGTGCCCTTTCCACTTCAGTAATAGAGAGCCTTTTTAATGACATGATGTAATTTCTGCTGAAGGATTTAGCCCTGAAGAAATTGCACTCTTGCAGTAAATGAAGGAATACTTACAGCGAACTGTACACAGCGTAGCTGTTGTAGCAGTGAAATGGTGCCTTCTGAAAGTACAGCATATTCACATTCCAGTATTGGAATGAGCTGTACAAATACCTGTATTTTTACAATAGTATATCTGGCCACTTTTGGAGCCCTCTATCATTCTGACAATGTCTAATCATACATCACATCTTTCATGCATCAAGAAGCTCCAAGATGCAGTAGAGAGTTAAAACTCATAAAGGAGGAGCAATGCTGAAATACTAGCTTGTGGCCATTTTAACCACAGACTGTTAAGTAAAGCAAATGCACAACATATTGTTAAGCCGGGGTAACTCATACAGCTAGCTATTTTGGGGCTCCATCCTCATGCAAGCATTATCCTTTTAGCAGATTTGAGAAACACCTCCTATTCTTCCTGGGATAAGATTTTGCGAGATTTTTTCAAGAAGCATAACCCAAATTTCGTAGTGGTGGAGGACAGATGGCAGCGAACTGTCTTATGTTTCCAAGCCACATCTGGCTCTGGTTTGCATCTGGCTGGACTGCCTCGATGCTGACTGTCTCACTGGACTGTCTCATACCCAGGAGCTGTGCCCAAGCACCCAGCACAGCTCTACCACCACCTCCCTTTTGCGCCTGACCCACACTTGTCTCGTCATGTGTGCCAAAGCCTTCCCCCTGAGTTTCTGATCAAAATGCCCTGGGCAAGATTTGCTCAAAGCAGGTGGGAGATTCTTCCACCCCTACCCACTGCCTCAGCTGTATGCCAGTCATCTGGCAGGGGAGAAAAAGTTTCCTGGACAGTGAGACGGTTGCCACGGTCCCCTGACGCGTGCCTGCCTGCTTGCCTATTGTATTTGAAGTGGGTGTACACATACACGTAACCTCAACAGCTTGGCGAATAGACCCTCTGAATTTTAAGAAATGCTTCTTATAAATATTTCCATTTCTCAGAGTCTGCTTGTCTGGATTCCTCAGTGTAGTATTTAACAAATGCATTAATTTTCGTCTTAAAAAGGAGAGCCAAAAACATCAAAGCTACCAGCTTTCCTGTTTTAGATAAAATATGCTGACATTTCACCCAAGAGGGAGGATTTTTAGTAGATCATAGCATTCTTGTCTCTAAGTATGTCTTTTAAAAAATCCCATTGATGCTTTCCAGTTTCAAATTTGTGCTATTAATAGGTCAAAAAAAGAGGCTTCTGGGAGAAGGAAATCATGTGATTTTGTAGCTTAAATGTTTCACATAAACAAAGACCAAAACAAAAGCTGCACAAAATATCTCAGAGGCCATAAGCAAAGCTGAGTTCAGCTGGGTAAAGTACACTTCCAGCGTCCACAGGTCCGACTGCTGAACATGACTACATCGTACAAGAGCACAAGACCTTTTCTGTCATGCAGAAGTCCTAATTCATACAGAAATCACTTAAAACCTACCTAGAAGTCCTCTGGTGCACAGCACAGTTAAAGTCAGTGAAAGCTGGAGTCATTTATAAAGTCTAATTCACTTGTGTGTTGTATTGCTTTCTGTCTGCTGCCTTATTAAAATCTAATTGCCTGATGTCAAATAGGCCGTGGAATGACAAGAATAGTTTGTGCATACTAGGTCTATATATACACTCAAAAACTACAAGTAAGCCTTGTCTGTTATGTCAAAAATCTTTCTATTTTGGGCTGGGTTTGAAGCCTGCTTTTGGTGGTGAATGTTTTTCCTTTATACATAGTTTGCTCAAGTCAGGTTCCATTCCAGCGACAAACATGTCATTGAAAAGACAGATACTGAACATTTGGGCAGCCTCTGAAATCCAATTTCTTTGAACTAATGATTTCCTTATTAGCTGCTCTTTGCTGGAGAGGATACACGCTCTCACAGCTGATTTCTCAAACTAGCATTGCCAGTCACTTTGCAAATTCAGAACCAAGGCTCCCCTTTTCTGGTCAATGCAAGGGGCTAGTTTGGTCAGTCCCGTGGCTGACCGCTTTTTCCGCCAGCTGCATTTCCTTCTTGCCAAGGGGCAAAGTCCTGCATGGCTTTGGGCTCCTGATCTTCCTTTCAATGGGTGGTTGTCCTGTCTGCCAACTGATCTGCCGCATCCCTCTGGCAGTATTGGGGCCAAACAAGACACACAGGCTGATGGGCTATTTAAAGGATTACTTGCAACCAGTGAATCTCCACTGGTGAACTCCCCTGGGTGAGTTGGATCTAATCCCAGCTGGATTAGACAGTGGCCAAGTGAGGTTGTAGCCATGTTTTTGGTGTAGAAAACACAGCAAAACCCCCAGGAATTCTTCTACTGGGTGTAGGCTATTGCTGCTTTCTGCAACAGTGTTGCTGTGCCCTGGGCTACCCATGATTTCTGGAAGACTTTTGCTCATTTGTTTTAATTTGTGTCTGGGTAAGAAGTAATGTGTGTGCTTGTGTGAATGTATATGGCTGGCTGTCTGTCTGAATGCCTGTAAATGTATGGAGAACACATCCGTGGTATAAATCAAAAAGAACATCTTTGATTAATTTAATAGCAGATTGATTTTATCCTTCATGAAACACATTACATTTAGAGCACTCTGCTCTTTTGTTTTTGAAGCTTTAAGAAGTTTATGATTTTAGTCCTTTCAGTACATGCCTTCTCATTCACGAGAGATCCACAATTCCATTCAAAGATTTTAGTTCTTGCAGGACTAGCTAATTTGAGTGGTTTAAATTCTTCTTTTTATTAGGAACTAAAAATAACTTCATATTAAGGCATTGATGGTAAATAAGGTGTATACAGTAAAACTGACACTCCTACATCTGCAAGACCTGACATCTGGATAAACACCTGATGGATTGCCTGAAATCAACTGTCTAAAGCAGTAATCAGAAATTCAGTGAGGACAATCTAATATTCAGAAGCAGAGGCAACTCCTTCTCAATCTTCAGATGGTTTTTGTTCAGTCTCTTCCTAAGGTTTGGGTTTTTTTTACCTTACAGTCAAAAGCTCTTCGGGAAAAATGGCTGCTACAGGGAATTCCTGCTGGCTCCGCAGAAGAGGAAGAAGCCAGAAGGAGGCAGTCAGAAGAGGATGAGCTGAAGGTGAAAAAGCTGGAAGAAAACATACACAGGTAGGGACAGTTTCCCTTTGCTTTGCCTAATAGCAGTCATTCCGTTAAGGCTGGAGACTTTCTTCACCCAGGTCCCCATCTCTGGCAGCAGCTGATAGCAGCTGCCCAGGGAAGAGTGTAAGAGGCAGGCGCACATACAGCCAAATGTGCCCACAATTTGTCTCCCAGATGACCATGCTTTGCAAGGTAGAGCCATCATGATATCTTCATGTTAAATGGACTTGGACGGATTTCTCTCACAAAGGAGCTAAAAAAAGGGCTGAGTTCCCCCTTCAGATGCACATGTATGACTCGGTCAACACTCGAAAGATTCTCCATTGCTTTACACCTCCTACAGTCAACAGGAGTTCAAAGAGGGGCAGCACTCTTTTGCACTCACTTTTCACTGGTGCAAATGACTTTTCGAAATGTAACAGCAGATGCCACCAGCAGATCAAATATCTACTGCTTTCAGAAGCAAGGTTTGGGCGTTAGAATTATTTCCTTCTATCAGTTTCCCATTGCAGTCTGAGTTGATGTTTGTCCTCTTCGTTGTGTTTTCTTTTGTTTTGCTACAAACAATGGGCTCTAAAGCTCGTAAGGAAAATGCTTTTATCCCTCACAGAACAAATTCCAGAGCTGCTTCTTCTGCCATTTAGGCTATGTGAATTTAGAGTTTTTTCAGCTGGCAGAAAACTGGCAAAAGTTGGTCAAATTTGGCACCACAGCTTTTACAAATGTGTCAGCTGAGGCATGTAAGTGACAGAAAAAAGCCAATAGGACCAACAGTCCAAGGATTGAGGTATTAGCCTAGCATTGGGTGAACTCAATTTGCCTTATGCCAAGTTTCTTGTGAAATTTGTTGGAGAAAGCACTGAGAATGTTTCTTTGGGGATATACACAAGCAGACCCACCCTGAGCTTGGATGACACTAAATGGCTTCTGTGTGGAAGGAACAGATGAGCATAAATGTAAGAGTTGTCTGATACTACTGGTGTCTATCTTGTGATTCCTATTAATTAAAATTCATCTGAGAATGTGTATTGTTCTTTTACATCTGTGGTCACATAAGGCAAGAAATCTTGTTTTTAGATTTCATATGCTACCTGATGTTTTATTCCATAAATTAATGCAGTAGATGGAAAGAATACATGGACTGAACTTCAGAAATATGTACTGTAATTCATATTTCATCTAGTGCTGAATGCTGCAAGGTGCTAAGTGCTCTGATTCCATCCAGCAAAATACATCAGCATGCTTAATTTTAGCTATGTGAGTACCACCACTGAAGGCAATGAAACCTGCTTTGCCTGATTAGTTCAAAGTGTAGAATGAAAGTCTGTGTAAGACCTTTGCCCCTGTGGTTTGGTTTTTTTCTTCCTTAACTGCAGCCATGAAATAAAATCTTTGAATACCTGGAAGTAATGGAACTCTCTTCCGCTGTGACCACCTGTCAAGTGACAGGTCAGCTGCTTGCTCCTGAGTTGAGAGGACATTTGTCAGCCTTGCTAGCATGCTTAACTTCCCTATTATCTTTCTAAGGGAACTCCACAGACAGTAAAAAAGTATTTTAATTTACATGAGAAAATCTTACGCCTGAACTGTAAGGATAAGACAGCAGAGGTTGAGATCATTAGTCTAAATACAATTTACATCCATGAAAACATGACACATCCAGAGCCCATCAAGATAGGCTGAGAAGGTAAAGGGCTGTAGAAGGGGTAAGAAGAAGAGAGAAGATGTCAAGCACATTATCTGGAGGGGTAAGGTAGAATGAACTCATCCTGAAAGGATTTTTCTGCTGCCTGTGCACCACATTTCCCCTCTGCATTTCCAGGAGAGATTCAGAGGGTAGGATTACTGGAGGACCGTTCATATGTTCATGTTTGCAGGGGCCTGGTGGTCCTTTGGAAGTGCACTATGCAGTGTAAAATGGGACCACTATGAAACAGCCCAAACCCTCTCAATGAGGGCGACAGAGGACAGACTAAGCTGGTTCACCAGGAGAATAGAAAACTACTGCAAGACCAGCCATAGAGTTGATACCAGGTAACTGTATCACCACTGTGCATGTTCATTAGAGTCACGCTGCATCATATGTACAAGCACAGAGCAGCTGCAATATCAAGATAACTGTGAAAGAGTCTTGTGGCAAACGTGCTGGGTTTGTCCCTATTGGAAAATATGCAAAGTCTTTTACATTTGCTCTAGGAGCAAGGTGAAGCTTACCCATGAAGACCAATGTCCAACCTCTGCTGGCAACCAGCCCCTGTGCCCCTGCTTTAACAAGGGGGAACATGCAGTCATCCCCTTCCTCTTGCAGCAGAGCATCCCATCGTCATCGCAGAGAGCACCATTTCTTCTGCTCACACTGAAGCGCTCAGGAAGGTCCCTTCCTCGTACTTCTGAGTTTACTACATGAACAGCCATGGCACGAGAGAAATATCCATCTTTATTTGCAGGCCAGATGTAAACAGTAGGTCTGACAAGCTGAGTGAACTGCAACGCTTAGAGCAGAAAACTGAAGGAGATAGTGTTTGAGACCAGACTAATGTTCATAAATGAGGATGTGGGCTCATGTAGGTCTGTGCTGTCCAGAAGAGGCAAATATCTCTACCTTCGGGCAACAGTAGAGCTATGGGTTTGTAGATGGTCTTAAAGGCCCTGCACATAACATAAATGCTTCAGCTGAGTATTGTTTTTTTAATTCAGTTTTAAGTGACTTTCCCACTAAAATCAGATGTTTTGCAAGATGTACACAGGCATGTAGTGTTCATTCTTAAGCTAGAGTAACCCGTTCTTCTTTGTGTGGGAGGTGTTTGATTTCAACTAGGGCAGCAAAAATGCATGAGTGTACAAACTGCTGTTTATTTATTAGACTCCCATGTTATCATGATATGAGAAATCTCATACTTCAGTTGGAAGCTTGCAAGTATATATGCATATGAATTAACCTAGACATGAGTAAGTGTAATGATTTAATGAGCTCCCTCATCTGCAAAAGCATTTGGAAGAAGGATGTCTACATTAGTCAGCATTTCTGTACATTTCATGCCAAGCAACTGAAAAAATATCTGCATCACAAAAACAGAAATAAAGCAGAACAGTCAATAGTAAAAAAATACAATACAAATAATTAAATACTATCATGCAATTATGCTGATAATTACCAACAAGTGGACACAGAAGTGGAGGAAGCACATACAAGTTAAAAAAAAAGGGAGTGCAAGGTTAAGACAAGATGCAGGCCCATGAACAGTGTAACAGTGGATTACAGACAGAATGGTCCTTTGATAGTTGGGATTAGTTTAACATGTTTAGAGATTTTGAAACATATGAACAGTAGAATACGTCTTCGTATCCAAGAATGTGAAGTGGAAATAAAATAGTAAGCAGAGTTGAAGCAAGTTTGGTCCTGGAGTCCCAGCATTCCCGCTTTCCTAACTTGAGTCTTCAGAACAAGACTTATGCTCCCTCATGTAAAAATCCTGGTATTGTGTCTTGCGTTTCTTTAAAAAAGTAGTTGGTCTCCTGGACTTAACAGAAAGATTGGACTCTTTAGTCAACTTTCATTGAGTATTATGCAGGCTCAAAATCTGTCAGTAGAGATAAGGATGGAAGAGTATTGCTGCATTATTAAATATTTGAAACCCAGATGCAAGATTGGTGATACCATTGTATCAATGGCAGAGAGGAGCCAGACATGGATTTAGGATATCTCTTAGCACAAACTGTCCGTAGTCGTAGAGAAGCTTTAAAACTAGTTTAGTTTTTCGTGTTCTCCTGAAGATCTTGGGTCAGTGTTAGAGGAAAGCAGACAGTTCTGAGTTTCTTTTCTGTTGTCACACAGTAAGAAAGTGATCTCGTGTTTTCTGCAGCTACCTTAGATTTGGGGTAGATGATACCAGAGGAGTAAAAAATGAATGAAAAGCATTTTCCTTTCCTTAAACCTATTCTCCAAATCACATACCTGAACTGTATTGTTTGAGATAGCATTGATACAGATGCCCAGTGAACTTCTGCAGACACGTTTCTGATAGTGTGTTGTAGGTGAAACAAGCGCTGGAATGTGTTGCATGCCTCCCATGGTTATTTTTACCACATGACACTCCATTATTCTGCAGTAGTGAATGGAAAGTTTGCATTCAACACCTGGGTATTAACAGGCAGCATTCATAGAGCAGAGCAGCCCACCCACAGCCTGCTGTTCTTTCACAGCATTTGAGAGGCTCTCAAAATTACTTTGTTTTACTGCATTACATTATAGTACGTCCTGGCGGCCTCTGTTCAGTGCAAAAGGTGAAAAGTTTTCATAGCTCTGAAGCTTTCATATAGCATGCCAACGTGAAATATTCTGAGACAACATATCTCCCTGCTTGTTGACGGCATTGGCAAGAGATACCAGGACTGGACTTCTTGTGCTCCTGGAGAAAAGAAACCCACTTAGCTAAATCCTCATATGGCATACCCCTTCAATAATCAACAGTGCATCTGTTCATGTTGGATGAGGAGGTGCCCATCAACTCCAAGGAGAGACAAATTATTGCTCTTGCAGAGCAGCAGTTTTGGACATGTGGACCAGGCAGACAGCTTAGAGCAGTAGATGCTGGATCCCCAAAAAGCACAAGAAACGCTTGTGGCACTTAGGCACTCTGGTAACTCTTGGGGGTGAAGCAATGCAGGACAGCAGTTGCAGTCAAGGTATAGTGAATCCCCTGTTCTTTACTCAGGGCTACTTAGCTGTCAGCACATCCAGATCCTAACATTTGCAAAAGCCCTTTGGGATTGTGGATTGTTACAACCTCGTGCATGCTGGTGGTGGGCCACAGCTGCATCTCATCCACGAGAAAGCTCTTCCATGGTGGTGCAGCATGGAGGGAGAGCCCTGGTGTTCATTGTGGCAGGGGCAAGTCTGTACTTTGGACCATAGGTCATGAGCTGTTTCCTGGGACATGCACATGTCCTTGCTGGTTGCTGTTGTCTTGTTGATGTGGGCAGGTTTTAAATATATGCAAAAGCTCCCTCCCTCCCAGAAGCTCCCATCTCAAAGTGCTGCTCTTCTTCTATACAAAACCTTGGAAAGTATTTTAAAGAAGTGTTGAACTGAAAGATACCTATGAGAGGGACTGCAGGACAAGCAGTGAATGTAAGCTTACACAAGAGAGATGACCAGTGATGGAGGAAGAGAGATGACACCACCTCTCTCAAGCAAAAGGCGCCTTGGTTGTGTGAGGCTCTCTGTTGTTCTACTGTGCTCGACCTATGTCTGCTTACCAGGTACTAGACAGAAGACCTAATCTAGGTAGAAGCAGATCTAAAATGGAGTAAAACTTCTCCAAAGATGGTAGAATTGTCCTCTTCTTCCATTAGAACAATTGAATCTTTCCAGGTCAATGCTCAAGTTTGAGTATTGTCAGAGAGGCTGCGCTAGGTCCCGAGAAGAAAACCCTCACCAAGCTGATTTGATATGCAGAAAATAAAATCTTATTAATACCCTATTTTATTAATAGACTATGAGTGCTTCACAGATCTCTGATGTTAGGTGGAATCTACACTAAAGTCTCTTCTCATTGCAGAGTCCAGCAAGTACAGGCTCATAGTTCAGCTGAGGTTGTGGTGGCTGCTGCATCTTTAGCATTTTCTCTCCTCTCATGGTCCATTCTTTCACTTCTTTCTGATGCCATAGTTTGCTTCCTGCTTCTTCTTCCCAGGATAAAAACTTAGCATGTCTCAGACTGGGAACTCTGGCTATAATTCAGTCTCTCTTGGGACTGTCACTAATAGTCTTTGCATGACAGCAGGAGAGAGAGCATGTAAGACAGATGTGAGTGCACTCCTTCAAAGGAACGATCATCTGATGTCAGAACCAGCTGCTCAGACCTCCCCTAGTGCAGATAGTGCAAGCCAGGACCAGAGGTGCCATAAACCTCTCCTTAGCAAGGTCTCATCAATTTCCCTTCAGTCTTAGCCTCCAGAGAGATATGAACAGTTGCTGAAGCATATGTTAGTGCAGAGAACGGTGTGTCTTCCAATTGCATGGTCCACATGAGCGTGAATATTTTGCAACTTCCACATTGATGGCAGCTGGAGAAAATTATCAGGAATATTGTTTATTCAGCGTTTTGGGGTTTTACCTAGAATGCCAGATGCAGCTGTAGACAGGCCTGCCTGTCTGCCTGGTCTGCCTCCACATGCTGCCCCTGTGACAGTGGAGGTGAGCTCTCTCAAAGTGAAATAGTAAATATGTCTCCTTATAGCCAGGCAGTCTCTCCAAATTCTGCTTGCCTTATGAGGGAAGATCAAGCTTTCTGCACAGGAGCAGCTGTTCATCCCCAAGCCCTCTGTCTGGTTCTCCACTAAGATTGATCAATATCAGATCCCATCTGCTGAAACTGCACAGAGTCCAATTGCGGCAACCCCTTAAGGACTGTGGTTTCCAAAACAGCACATCCTTCACCTCCCATAAAGATTTTGCTGGGGTGCTTTCATATGTGATACATTTCTTAGGAAAACAGAGACCAAAACAAAACCAGGCAAAAAGCCTCAACAACAGGAAATCTCAGATTTCCAAAGGAACCCGCCCTGCGGTGTGATTAGAGAATTCCTCAGGACTTGCAGGATGATCTCAGAAAAGCAATGAGTTAAGAGTTGCTGGGTGGCAATGGGTTTGAGGTTTTTACATATGGTATAATATATTCAGATGTAGCACTTAAAAATAAAACACTTAAAAATAATAACACAGCTTATTACGTCGGTTCTGAAACTTGACCCATATTTAAAATAGCAGAATGACATGCCAGTGCTTTAACAGTTGCCTAAATGCTGGTGTTGTGGGTTTAGGAACAGGAATCTCAGGATCTTCCACAACTCCTAGGCATTGCTAGCTTGTAATTATTTAATGATGTCTATGCATCTTATAAAGTGGGCAAACGAATTGACTGTTCAATTTGAGTAGACTCCCTCCACTCCAGCTATGTCTGCTCTTCTCAAACATGTGTACTAAATATGGACCTTGATGAAGACACCCATTTGCCTAACTTGAAAGTAAGATATAGAAGAAATTCCAAAGCCCCATCTCTACATATCAAGGAATTTCCACCTCAGGTGCTTCTGACACTTCATCCATGTCAGTATACTATAGATTAAGAGGCATGTTCCTCAGACAGGAAGACTTAAATTCAGCTCTGGACAGAAGCAGGTTTTCAAGGACACCTTTTTTAGGCAAGCTAACACATTGTAAAGTAGCGTCAGTTTCTAAATGGATTAAAACCTTTAATACAGCAGATCACATGCTACAGCCCCTTAGTAAAAGAGGCAGTTACTACCTCTGGGCCAGGTTCAGCAAGAAAAGTGCAATTTCAGTCATTGCAGCCTTTCAATAACATGGACGTTCTGCACAAGGCTGGGTTTCTGTTGCCATACTAGATAATCTGCCATACAGATTATTGAGTGCAAAACTTCAGAGCCTCCTTGGCTTTAATATTTCAAAGCTAAAAAATTCACATGACTCTCCGTGTGATGCTGTTTGCAAGATGGGGAAATCTCTTCATAATGCATGTATTTATCATATGTGTTGAATCACACACTCCCTCTGTGTGCAAAGCCATCTAAGATCTTCACACTTCTTTTAAGCCTAGTAGAACTGACAGGGGTTTCCTGAAGCAGTAAATTGTGGTATAGCATAAAAAGTAGGAATTGTTGACTTCATTACATCTGAATTAAATCTTAATCATGGGCCAGATGGGATTGCTGCCTGGAGTAAAACAAAAAGGACTAGTCTCCTTTCCTTTCATTGTTATGCTTATCTTTGCTGGAGTAGGCTGGTTGGTTGGCTTTCCTTGTACGCTGGTCGTACCACAGGGCAGTCCTGGTGAAACAGCTCCTTCCGCACAGTTAGTCCCTATAGCACCTGGTGGCTGGAAAAACCAAAATTGTGGAAATTCTGTAACAGAAAGACATGTTGGTGCAGAGGTGACATACACATGCACAATTTTGAAAGAGGTGACAAACCTGGAGTGTATTCACAAAGAGAAGGCACAGAGTTAGGCAACAGCCTGGGTTGATTTTATTGGTTTGGTGCTTTACAGTGATTATTTACTCTGTCTTCATCTTAAATCAGAGGACTTTCCTCCTCCCTGCCAAACCTCTCTTTATGTGCTGTGTCTGTGTCTGGCAGGGACAGAACATGCAGCGTATACACACACTCACACACACGTGCTTGCAGATCCAGGGAAGACACCTGGGTAGCTCCCTTCTCCCAAAGGCTCAGGTTCGTCCTGTGTAACTGCAGGAGTTTAAGTAAGTCACCTACATTTAGAGCATCATCTCCTTTAGCCCTCATGCAGTCAGTGAGGAAAGAGCATCACCTCCATGGCCTGTGTAAGCCCATCTCTCTCCCTTGAGTATAGGTGCCTCAGTTAAGTGCCTCAAGTGCAATGCGTGCAATTTAAGCCTTAATGTTACTTCCCACACAGGCACCCTCCGCTGGGCCTCTGGGCGCTACTGTGATGCAAAAAGTCATTAATAACCATTAATTATGTATTTGGTGCATCATGTGTTTGTTACCCCAGGCCCTGCCCTGTCACTCTTGCTAATAGTCAGCACTTACACGTATTTCTGCAGAGCTGGGCTAGCTCTGAGCAGGAGCAAGGTGCAGTGTCTGGAGCCACCCAGTGGGCAATGCAAGTCTTAGCCTCTTTTTTAAAAAATCTGCAATCTGAAAAGCACATCACGTTCCCTACAGGGTTTTCAAACTGCTGCAGTATGTGAATTCTAAGGCAAAAATAATGCAAATCGCAGCTAGTGGTCCACAGAAGACAAAGGAAGACTGGATGTGCAATCAGGAATCCTGACTGATTCTGAATAACTGGATCACTGGTGAAATAGAAATTTCAAAATGCTGTGAAAACATGTTGTAGATTGTAGCTGGTCTAGAAGACTGTGAAAGATTGTTAAATTATGCCTACTCCCTGCTAGAACATTTTTACTAATGCAGCTGCACAAGCAAAGCTTCCCTTTGTGGATTCATTCAGCAAAAAGCGTGGACACTTAAATAGAATGAGTTCTACAGGCAGAGGTTATTGTAGCCCTGTATAACGACCTCTACTGGAAAACATACTGAAATAATTATTGAAATTATTGAAAAAATTGAAATTGAAATTATTTTAAAATAATCTACCCTCTAGGCAACAACAGATCGTCAGCGAGATAGTCTGAAGTTAATAACTGGAGAGAGACACAGGGACCAGGTCTTTGCATCCTGCGTCCCTCTAGACAATGTAAGTGGTGCAGAGTATGTCCCTGTGAATTGCCTCAAGGGGAGAAACCAGCTATGACAGGATGAAGCTCAGGATTACCCCTGGGTTAAACACTTACCTATACCACAGATTTCTTGCATGACTTGGAGCAAGGTACTTGTTGTCGTTTAACCCCAGCCAGNTCAACGGTTCTTCCACATCTCCTATTCCAGTGTTCATTCGTGTAATTATCTTTCCCACACTTTTAGCATAATGTGAGCTGAGCTCTTTGGTACAGGAATTACTTCTTACTGTACAGAGGGGACCTCACTGGTGCCACTTAGATATCCTGAGCGACTTTTTGTTCTTCAGAATTCTTCACGTTCTTCTCTTATTTTGCAGTGTCAAGAAATAAGAAATAGATGCTTATTAACACAAATGGTCCATGCTTCTAGAGGAAGCAGGAGAGAATAGCCTTTCACTGAAGAAAGTGATTCACACTGTGACTGGACTTGTGCTTCTTGCTAGGACTGTAAATCTGGCTCTTAGTTGTCACACCATTTCATGATTTCAAAGCAGAAAAGCAACATAGTATTTGGATGGTGTGTGCAAGTTATGGTGTGAAACTTATGCTTTAACTCTCTAATACGCAAAAGACAGAGACAGGCAAGTCTACAATGTTCAGCAGCATCTATCAGGTATAGGCTCTGATGCTGATGAAGTACGAAATCCTTCAGCTAGCTCTGAACCTGTGTGCTGATTGCACTGCAGCTGTAGCAAGACGGAGCAGCTGTGTAAATGCTCAGGTTGTTGATTGTGCACTCCAGTGGCTGCTGGTGGTGCCTGAGATAGCTCAGGTATCTTAACACTGTGTTGCATAGCACTGAAACTGGTGCAGACTTTTACACTGCAGCACGATTACATCAAAATCAGAGGGCTGGCTTCAGCCCCAGTGGTTGTGGTAGTTTCCACTCATCTATAGGTATCTGGTGCAGGACAGGCACAAGCTGCAGCTTGGTCTACCAAGCCACTCAGCTGGCTAGCTTGAGCTGGTGTCTAAGTTGCTGCAGCCTCCTGCATATCAGTGCTCAAACAGTGCAAGCTCTAGGTGGGCAGGGCACATCCATGCTGAGATCATACTTCTGGTGGTGCTGAAGACATCCCTTGAGGTGCCTCAGGCCTATGAAGTGACACAGCTGCATAACTAAATGGGTAGCTTTTGCTGATAATTCCAGGGGGTGTTTTATTTTTTAATTCAACTGTCAAAATCCAGTTCCCAAATGATTCGTTCATCTCTTTAATGTGATGGCATTTTTCTTATCCTTGCCCATTAACCACTGGGCTTGTTTTATTTATGTCTGAAAGAGCTTCTTTTAGTCATTTGTGTGAAGAAGAAAAATCTGCAGCCTACTAAATCCACCGTGCTTTTGGACAGGGTTACTGAAGATGGCAAATGCGTTTCATGGTTTTCTATGCAAACAGATGAAATGTTGATTTTTGTGGCTTCTTTTTCTTCTGCTGTCACTGTCTGTATGCAGTGATCCAGGAATCCTGGATCGCCACTGGATCTCCAGGTGGGGTCCATCACGGATGCCGTGCACAGTGATATATATTCTTTGCTGCAAAGACTTTCTGATGTAATCCAGTAAAGCAAGTAATCACTAGAAAAGGAAGTGGGGACCAAAAGCGTGGACTAGAGTCTAGGTTTTCCAAGCTTGAGTGACCTGCTGTGTAGATAACTCAAGTCTGTAACCAGCTGCTGGAATCAAATCACAACATAGAACTTTTACATCAGAAGAAATGCATATTCTCTGCAAACAGATACCAGAGAGAGAAGGCAATTCCAGCACAGACTGTGTCATCTTTGATGGTATCCCAGGGAAAATGCCCTAAAAGGTGGAGTTACAGCTGGGTGATTAAAAGGACATTTCATTTGTAGGAAGCCCTTTTGGGAAGCACGAGCTTGCCTACAGAATCTTAACTGCATAAAATGTGAATAAAACAGATATTCCCAGTAAACATGGGTTACTGATTTGAGTATGTATGTGTGGGTGAATGTCAAAGAAGTGACCAGAGAAAACAACTTTTAATTAAGTCATGGAGCCCCAAGTCTTATATGACAAGTTTTCCATTCAGTTTTGGTTTTGTGCATATTATTTTTTTTATGTATTTAAAAAATTACAAATACAGTTTCCTTGTATGAGTCCATCTTTAGCCTCCTTTCCACTCTTTAAATTTAAGGGTACTTATTAATCAGGACAATGAATTTTATACAAGTGATCCTCACAAGAACCCACATTGCAATCAGGGCTGGTAGCCTGGTGTGCAGTGAGGTGTTTTTCTTTAGGTCCATCAGAAAAAGGGACAGTCATAACAACACTGGTAAGGTTTGTTAAGACTTTCAGTGGAAGATAAACCTCTTTGTTCCAAAAGAATAGAGGGGGAAATCAAATACTAGTAAGTTACAGCAAAAATCTAAGGGTTTTCTGACTTGTCTGATGATCTCCAAGCTTTGTGACTTGGCACACCTGGAAGGGGTTCAAAAAGGCAGCAGGTTCTAAATTTAGAAACACGTTTCAGGCAGCAGCTGCTGCAGAGCAGCAGTATCACCAGAAGAACTGGGCTTGTAAGCCTCGTCTTGCTGGCAGCATCCAGGTTGGGATACCAGAGAACCCAGTTCACCCTCCAAATGCCATTCCAGGCGGGTGGCACAGAACCAGCCATTGATCTGGTCCTGCGAGGACAATCAAGCCCACTGTTCACAAGTTAATCCCAGGAGCTTAAGATATCACTCCTGACCTGGGGGGAGATGGTTCATATTTGTTACACTGGCATTCCAGTTTTGATGACATAGGATTTTCAGCTAAGACAATAAATAAATAAAAAAGAAAAAAAGCCATCATAACAGCATTCTGACTTTAGGAAAGGTTGTAGCAGGAGAAAACAATGCAGCTGCCACAGGCTTTGCATGTGTACCATGTTTATGTCCCAAAACATGCAAAAGGAATGCCTCATGCCTTTGAGCCCTTAACCTTCTGGGGTTGCTTTTTGGGGAGAACTGTGGTGTCCAGGTGCCAGGTCCAGCATGAGGCAACTGCAGGGTGTCACTGTGCCAAGAACATGGTGATCCTTAGCTCTGTTTTGTTCATGTGCAATAACTGCACTTTCATTTAGGCATGACCTAAAATATTTTACCACCTACCAAAGGCTGTAAGTATCCACCAAGTCAGATGTAACTTGTTATGTCACATGTATGATCACTGAAAGCCCAGTTTTAAGGCTATGGGTAACATTAGGTAGTCTTCCAGGCAGTCAACAGTGGCCAACACTCCCTTGTATCTTCTTTCAGGCAAGTCATTTCAGGAGCAACCACCCTCCAGACAAAAAAGCCATGTAATTCTCTGCTCTTTGCTACTTAACGTCAGCTTGACAAATGCGGATCATCAATCATATTGAAGCTATGTCACAGAAGAATCATCCTGTTTTCCTGTTGAGGCTATCAGGGAAAGTCTTTCATGGTTGTGTAGCATCAAGTGTCAGGTAAAGAGTCCAGCTTGGTCTGGACTTCAATCTCTGAAAATGGTATAAATTTTTTGGAAGGATGGTTTGAAAACAGGTTCCAGTAATAGAAGTCTGCTTCACACCAGGGTTTTGAGAACTTGTTTTTTCTTAATCAGCTATTTTTTTTTTTAATGTTGGTAGTACAAAGTTTCTACCCAGAGAACTTCAATTATCAGGGATTGGTATAGTCAAAATAATACCACCTAAGGCAATACAAAACCTCAGGTGTAACAGAGAGACCATGCTGTGTTACCACTGGTTTGTTAAATGTTCTCGTTTAAAATTCACAGAGCATGAACAGAAAACATTATCAAACCCCTGTAGATCAGACCAATGCCCACCATGTAAAAGTCGTCTGAAATTACACACACACAAAAAAAGGACTTGCTCTCTCTCATCACTGGGTCATTTTCCTAGCAGAAGAAACAGGCTTGAAATATCACATGAAAGCCAAAAAAATCATTGTTGCAGCATAGAATCATAGAATCNAGATACAAGAGAGAAAGAACTTCAGAACTAAACTCAAACTGAGAAATGCCTTTCCCTTCATCCATGCCTCAATTTTTCCCCCTTTTAGGACTGAGAATGTAATAGCTGACAAATGCTTTGATATCTGCAAGCAATAAGCAAAATACGTGAGAGCCACGTTCTGACATCCTGGCTCATGGTGCCCAAATCTACCAGGGATCCCAGGACCAAACAAATTTCTTGCCTACAGTGTAGGTTTCTCACACCACTTTTTTGAAGACTGCTGTTCCACAGCATTTTGTAGGCAGTCATTTCACTCTTCAAGCATTTAAAAGAAGAAAGAAGAACAGAATATTCACACTTTCTTCCTCTCGAGTGCAGACAGAGGACAGGAGAGTGCACTGTGGTTCTTGGGTAGGGAAAACATCTGCTTACATACGGCACATGACAAATGAAGACATTTAATGAACAGGATGGCTCTTACAGGTGACTCCTTGGTGCGGACACCTGTGCTTTGGCAGGCCCCAGCAAGCACCACCAGACCTCCCTTGGGCACCAGGTTTGCTTTATGTGGCACAGAAGTGCTGCTGGATTTTCCTGACTAAATCACAAACTTGCTTGCTTCAGTGAAGCCCTTCTAGACTTGCCTCATTGCAAACAAGATAATATGGCTTTTCTTTTGGAAGACTACCAAATCAACAATATCCTTATACAGGAATGGATGTGAAAGAAAATGCCTGAAGCAAAGTAGTGTGTCTGATATTACTTCCTTATTTCCAGTACTTATTTTGTCATCTATAGTGTCTGTGGGGGGTGACTGCAAAATTACCTATCCTGCAAATGTCTTTTTTCTCGTTAAGAGCAGTGGTATTTAATAATTTCACAGCTTCATTAAGTATCTTGTTCTATCACTTACTGCATCAGTACAGACTAATACCGGCATCTTGAATAAAATGAGGATCTATAGATATTTTTCCATCCTAGCAGCCCCTGCTGAGCCACATCATCTCCCAAAGGAGAAGATATTTGAAAAACCCGATGCAATGACCCAGCATTTCTGAAAGGTGATTCTTTCTTCATTAGTCTTTGCTTTTCATGCTGCTGAGCTGCAAAGGAATCAGTGCAATAAAAGAAAGAAATAGTGATAGCTGGTGTTGCATTAGGAAAAAGGTAGATTGTGTTTAGTAATCTCTGGCTGAACTGCTTGTCATTGTGTTAGATATATATGTAGCCTAAATGACAATGCACGAACAAAGCTGAAAACTTTACTCCTTTTTCTAAATACAAATTACCTTCTTTCAAAGAACAATCATTAAGGAAGTGACGTGTACTATGGAGATCTGAGCTTTTTCATTCAAGTATTGTTTAAAATATGTGAAAATTTTTACCAGTTGGCACAAACCAACTTTGTAAAGAGATTCTCAGAAGCTGTACAAGCCAGTAATATACTAATTTTGTCCCTAGCTATTGAGGACAAATTAACCCTTACACAAATCTCTGTTGGATTAATCTGATTTTTTTGGTAAGGGAAGCTTTTCCTGGTAGTAAAATAGACAGTATGTCGTGGTTTAACCTGGCAGGCAGCCAAATACCACGCAGCTCCTCACTCATTCCCCACCCCCCAGTGGGATAGGGAGAGAATCGGAAGGGTAAGAATGAGAAAAACTCATGGGTTGAGATAAAGACAGTTTAATAGAACAGAAAAGGAAGGGAAAATAATAGTAGTAATAGTAATAGTAATAGTAATAGTAATAGTAATAGTAATAGTAATAGTAATAGTAATAGTAATAGTAATAATAGAAGATACAAAATGAGTGATGCACCATGCAATTGCTCACCACCCGCACTGACCAATAACCAAGTAGTGATTGCTACTTCCTGGAACACGCCTACCGTTCGTATACTGAGCATGATGTCATAAGACATGGAATACCACATTGGCCAGCTGGGCCAGCCGTCCTGGCTATGCTCCCTCCCAGCCTCTTGTGTGCTTGGTGGAGTATGGGAAGCTGAAAAGTTCTTCACTAGCAGGGCACTTAGCAACAACTGACAACATCAGTATGCTATCAACATTCTCATACTAAATCCAAAACACAGCACTAGAAAGAAATTTAACTCTACCCCAGGTGAAACGAGGACACAGTAGAATAGGACATGAAACACCTTGGTTTTACCTAAATTTCCTGGTTTATGATTTACTGGTGAGAAGTGCATGCTGTTCTATGTACTGAGAAACATTTGTAGGGCTGCATATTTTGGAAGGAATTATTATTATTTTCATCTGAACACATGTATTTTGGACATGGTCCAATCTTATGTAATTCTTTAAAGGATTTTCTTTCCTTCACAGGAAAGTGTCTTCAAATCAAATAATAGTGTTTTGTGTCTACCATGGGAGGAATGCTAGCTGGGAAATAGCCCAAAGTGTACAAAGTGTGTTAATTTGTCCGTTTGCCCCAGGGATGCTGAATCATGTTTTTTGTGAGATGGTGCTGAGAGGGTTTGCATAATGAGGGGTTTGAAAATTCCGTTTTCTCCAGCTTTTCCTGGAGAGCAGGAGTCCAGTTTCTGCTGGATGAAAATTTACCTTTAATAAAGAACTGAGAAACCTTGACAGGCAGAGAAGAGAGCTTTCCAAGGAGAACCAAGGTGAAGCATCACCTTCAAAATCACCAAAAGCGCTCTAGCAGCTGCTGTTGCTGCTTTTTTTATAAGTAGCTGCTCTGTAGTGGTTAGATGCTTTTCAGGGCCAGGCTGATTTCATGCAGTGGATACTGCTTGTGAGATGTCTGAAATACAGCCTAAGGAGCATGCACCAGTTATTCATTAGGAGATAAAATATTCATTGTCCCTTTTCTCTCCCTGTCAGCCAGGACATATGAGCGGAAGGGGAAGGAACAGAGAGGCATTCCTTTTTTGCTGCAATTGGGTGGATTTAGCTTTTTGTTGGTAGGATGAATCATAAGGATTTATAGCTCTCAGGGCTATTAAAGTTGCCCAGTCTTTAACAGCTCCCACAGCTTTCTCTCTCTTAATTGCTGTTCATATCCATCTTTTCCCCTCCTGCCAAGCCTCTAGTTTCTATTTTATTTCATTGTTTTATTTTTAAGAGTTTGATAGCATCTTCAACACTGCAGTTCAAGGGGCTTGTGGGAAACAGCTGGTTTTTGCAGATTTCTCTCCTCTCACATCCCAGTAAGGTGACCTGCCTTACAGGCAGCCTTCAAGGCAGGTGACTAGTTCTGTAGGCAACGTTTGGGTTCCTGCACTCCTCTTTCACCGTTGAAACCCCTTTTATCTCTGAACAGCAGCGTGGCACGGCTCCATGGCGAAACCCTCCTTTCCCTCCACACCTCCTTGCCCCTCCGCACCCAACAGTGTGGTCCTCCCTGTCCCCCTGTCCCGCCCTACCCAATTCTCCCCGGGGCGGTGGGCAGAGATGCTGTTGCCCTCTCCAGCAGGGAGAGTGCTGGGGAGTGCAAGAAGCTTTTCCAGGCTTTGGCCAGCTTTGGCTTTCCAGCCTCTTTGCCTCCTTTCATCCCAGGAATCCCAAAGTGGGGGGTTTTGCAAACCCATGCCCGTGAGTTCTGCTCAGCGGCATTGCAGACCCTTGAATCTTCCAGCTACGTCATCCGTGCTTACTGAGCAGGGACCACAATGGGCTTCACGCATTGCCCAGCCTGTGTGAGCATGGCTGGAGAGGGCTGGACTACACAAATCGATCCTATTAATCCAGAAAAAAAGCATCACAGGTGGTATGGGTGTGATTCTTTTAATTCCAGAAGGAATCAGGAAATGCCAAAATTATACTTTCTGTTTCAGCACAAGTTTCTTCTCTGACTCTTACTACTCCTGCTCCCCACTCCCCTCTTTTTCCTCATTATCCTCCAAGGAAGGCTGTTTTTTAATTAAGTAGGAGGGTAGATTTGCAGAAGAGAGGGAGAGTCTTTGTTCTTCGTGTCCCAGATTGATTAGCATTCTTGTAGCTTCACTGTTTGCTTATCTAAAAAGAAGCCATGGTTTGACTGAGGAAAGAATAGCTTTTGCATTTTAATTTTCTCCTAACCGAAAGCTTCTAACATACCCTAACAATACTGGAAAAGATTCTGGGACTCACTCACCATTCTCAAATTCATCTAACTAGTAACATCCCCTGACAGGTCCAGTGGAAGAAACACTTACAGGAAGAGCAAGTCATTTAAAAACCCCGCTTATTTAAAAAAAAAAAAAAAAAAGTCGTAATCATCTTAACCTCACCTTGCACAGGGAAGCAAACCTTTGTAGCTTTGTAGAACTCATCTTTTTAGCTAACTATGCAGAAAGAGGAAGTTCATGAACTGTGCACCAGAGTGATTAGCCCATTGCAAGACCCTTCAGGATGGAAAGATTAGAGAGCCTCTAGGATGACCGTGAAATTACAAAATCTGTGACTGACAAATGGAAAAGCAAATGAAAAAGAATGGATTTGGGGTAGGCATATTTCAGTAAACACAAGAGAATTCATAACTGAAAGCTTTGATGGAGAGAGGAATTATACAGGGTGAATGACCATAAAAGCACAAACTGGCCCAGAGGAAAGGTAAGAGGTGTAATAAGAGACTCACTGTACTGAATCACTGGCTTTTTCTTGGCTTTACGCAAAGACGAAAGTTCGCAGAAAATGGAAAATATTTCAGATTACTAAGCTTAACTTGAGTAGAGTTGCAAAAGCATGTGAGGACAAAAACCAAAAAGGCAGAGGCATAATGTGTCCTGTACTGTAATAGGAAATGATTCTGTGGCAGCGTTACTGGTAGAGAGAAAGCAAAGGAAAATGTTGATCTCCTGTTCCACAGAGAGGAAAAGCAATAGATGACACTGAGATAAGAGCCTTTTTCTGTGCTTCAGTCTTCACTGGAAAGGTGTGTTGCAATCAGATGGCAAATGCAGTTACACAAAGTACATATCCAGAGCAGTACTGGGAAAAACAAGTTGGAGAGTGCTGAGACAAACCAAACTGGTTTCAGATCATCTGAGCATGGTGATATCCATCCCCAAACTGGAGAACTGGCTGGAGCAGTCTCAGAGCCTTTTCTCTTTGAGATCTTGAAAAGGGCTGTTCATAGGAAGAGTAAATGTTACGCTTAACTTTACTAAGAGGACAGGGAAAAGAGGAGTTAGGGAATACCAACTGAACTTCAATCCTTGAGAAGTGCTTGTGGTTGTCTAGAAGAATACATAGTGAAGTATAAACAACTTTAATGTATCAAGTAAGGCCTGTCAAGATACACAAGCTTCCTTGACAGGCAGCTAGCAGACCTTATAGCTCCAGGTCAGTTGAGGATGCCAATTATCTTGATGGTAAGGAGACTTTGATACTTTCATAATCAAGTAGTAGAAATATGGTTTGGACAAAACTTCTGTAAGGCAGGTACAATACTGGCAAAAAACTATTCAGTCAAAATTGAAGGAAAAAGTTTTGATGGACTCTGTGCTGGGTCTGAGACCATTTTATCTTCTCATTAACACCTTAGGTGATGAGCAGGTATATGAATAGAGGATCTATTCATTAATCTTGAAGACAATATCAAACCTGGGGGCACATGGTGAAGAACAGTATGATGATTACAAATCAGATATGGTCTTAAAAACGCAATAGAAGACAAGTGCAAAATTTTACCTTTAGGCAGGCATAACCAACTGTGCAGACAGGGTGGGCTGTGGCTCACAGCCCAGTTCTCTCAAAAACCTGTGGGAATTAGAGTGAATAAGAAGCTGGGCATGAGTCAAGGATTTTGTGCTGTAAAGACACATTGGTAGGTAGGTAATGAGACATAAAAGAAATCTCCTCTGCTGATCATTAATAAGGCCTCCGTGGGATTAGTGTACAGTTGGAGTACTGCACTGGAAGTACAATGCAGACTGCCAGAAAATCAGGAGGAGAAAATGGAAGTGGTTGGGGCACATGGTCTATGAGGAAAGAGTGCTCAGTCTAATGCAGACTTCAAATATGCAGGTTTTCAAATATTTCGATATGCCGTTGCAATGGAAAGGAATAACGTGTTCTTTGTGTTCATGGTAGAAAGGACAACAACTACTGAGATTAAGTGTTGGCAATGGAAATTCATTAGGGAAATCCTTCCAACGATCAGGACAGAGAAGCACTGGGAAAGCCATAGAGTCTCCATCATTTCGGGTCTCCGAGACAAGGTCAGAGACACAGTCATCAGAAAGAGTGCTAGTTCAGCCAATGCAGCCTGCCATCAAGGACCTGGCCAGACCCTGTGTCCCAAGTCACTAGGGCTCAGCACTTGCTGATTCATCAAAATTTTACAAAATTCAAGGCAGGGTCTCCAGGGATTTACAGAGTAGATTACTGTTTAGGAAAGGGTGTTGGCTCTTACAGTGTAGGACTAAGCCAACTTCTTGCATTGCAGGTAAGGAAGAAACTTTCCTGCATGCAAGTCAACGCTGAATTTTTGGTATGTTTCCATTAAGCATCAGGGAACAGCCACTGCCAGGCACAGAATTGGATGGACTACCAGTGCAAACCAGCCTGCCAGTTCGCGGTACAACTGCTTGAAATCATGATGGAGTTTTCTTTCCATTTCTCCTCTGCTCAGTAGCTGGCAAAATATTTCTGTGTTGGAGTCTCTTGTTTCAGAGTTCTTATTTGAAGACATAAATAAATCTGCTGGTTTGCATTCAGACCTCCAGTTTTGTTCTCCAAATAGTTTTACATTGTTTCATTAGTCTGAAACAGACTGTGGATTTTCATCCTTTGTCATTAGAATTGGAATAGACATCTGTGAAGAGGAACAGAAGGCATACATTTTAGACTTTGTGGACCCTAGAGGGCAGGATGATGAAAAGCTGAAGCTATAAATGAAAATGTAGCATAAAGTGATCACTAGAATGGGTCAAAACTTAAAATTTCCATCTTACAGAAAATTCTGAGACTTTGAAATTTCACCTTGTCTCAAATACAGATGAAAAATAAGTTTATCAAAAATGTTGTGGAAGAGAGGAATTAATATTATTTGTTTGACATCCTGGAAACATCTATTTTGATAAGATGAAACATTATCAACATTGCCACTTTAACACTTTTATCTGTTTGTAGTTTAAATGGTAATGTAAAAAGCAGATGTTTCTGCTTCACTGGAACAAAATATTGAGATAATCTCCTGTCAGATTGTCATGAAATGGATACTTGCCTGTAAACATTTTACATTAAATTAAGTCAATGTTCTCCAAAGGAATAATACTTCTCAGGGCAATCATCAACCATATGCCATCATTTTCTAGTGTCCTTTAACTCCACCAATGTTAAAATGGTATATACTTCTAAACAAAGACAAAAAAAAAATCTATGGTCAGGCAGATATAAAGCAATTTCCAGAGAGAAACAAAACAACTGCTTAATACTGCGTATGAGTGCTGCATAATTGTTTAACAGCTATTTATCACATTGTATCTGTGAGAAGAATTAAAGAGATATATTTTCTGTCCTAGCAGTTGCTCCATACAAATGAGTTTTATAGGTATTGTACTTCCCTTAGGTAGTTTGTTATACCTCTTCATTTCATATCTTCCAGACTCTGCTATTGATACAGCATGTTAAGCATCCAAGGCAACAGGGAAATTATTAAGCTAATTTCCTAACCTATATGATATCACTGAGCTTGTCCCAGGCAAATTGCAGTTCCCTCCCTCCATCCTGCTTTGCGGCTGTCACCCTGCGGCACCCCTCTGGGACTGAGTCTGGCGTGCTCAGCACTGTACCTGTGCCACGCCAGGCGGTCCTGCCCCCATGGCTTTGTCATTGGCGTGGACAGGATGGGCACCTCGCAGAAAGGGACCCAGGAGGGGTCGGTGCTGGAGCCAGGAGGGGAACCCAGCCCTCTGCCTGCTGCTGCTGGACCCTCGGGCCAGGGACCATGGTGCTTCCTAGCTAGTCTGTTCCCTCTCCTTTTAGCAATAGTGTAGCTGTGATTGATCCTGGCTTGCAGTGTGGAGGATGTGGAAATGCTTTCTCCACTTCTTTTCCTTCTGCCCCTTAGTCATCCCCCCACTGAGCTGCCTTCCAGGTCCCAAAACACGTATTTGGCATTCCTGACTTTGTGCTACAATAGCACTGTGTCTCCAGCAGTGCTGCCGGGGCAGGATCGCTCAGCAGCCACTCGAGCATTGCAAGGCTTCCTCCCTCAAGAGGAGAAGTCTTCATCGGGCTTGTGTTCAGTAATGACTTCGGCTCCCTGCTCTGTCCTGTCCCAAAAGCAGGTTTTATAGATAGAATAGCTCTACTGACATGCTTCATGTTAAGCCTGAGGTGAAGCAGTGTGAGAACGTGTGGTGTCCTGAACACAGACAGAGGAAATGCAGATTTTCAAGGCTGCCAGGCATATGTGACCCACAGTCTGCATGCCAACAGGCAAACCAGGAACAAGGTTTCCACGGGGGGCGCTGGGTTTTTACCATGGTGGGACAGTGCCTGCCTTCTCTAGAGGTTCCTGTGACCTAAATGCTGCCAAGTCACCTTTCCTAAGACTACAACTGCCTGCCTCCCGCTTCCATGTGTTTATTTATTCCTGCATAGTGGTCTTCTGTCTAAACACTTCACACCCCCCATCAGGTGCTCATTTTAAGTTGAGAAGAGCAAAATCCTAGTATGGAAAACAGGCTCTTCTCACTACAATCCCTTCTGAGGACATGTGGAAAGGGTTAGCAGCAGCCTGACCCCATATTTGCTTCCTAATGGAAATGTAATTGTAATATCACAAAGTACGTGCTTTTGCATGCACTTTTTACTTTTTACTACTATTGGAGACTAGGTCCTGACTGCAGTGTCCAAAATACAAGTAGTTAGCTAAAATGCTGGGGCTTATATAACCCAGTTTCCATGAAATAATGTCAGGATCCCACCTCAGAGAGTGGGCAGCTGTCTGCAACCATGAGGAAGCGTCCCTGGGAAGGCTCTGGTTTACCACAGAAAAGTATTTTTATGTTCCTCACATCCTCAGCTAAAACTGGAAAGAGGCTGTACATTTCATGTATTTTTGTATGTGGGACACACAGGTCACCTACCGGTCAGTGTGGCATGGAAACAGGCTGCAGTGATGCGCAGAGCATCCGGGCTCACCAAAACACTCTGCTGCTCCAGCCCTGAGGGAGAGCAGTGTGCCCTGCTGCCATACCCCACTGCCTGTCTGCAGGCAAAGATCGCACCAGCATGGCTTTGCTGCACCTGGCCTCAGGTCAGGAGAGCATTTCAGCACAGGTTTCTGCCAAGCTTAAACATATTTTAAATGTGTTCCTTAATCAAAAACATTTTTTACGAAGACCAATTCGAGAAATCCATAAATAAAATGAACTGAATCAAGATCCCTCCCAAAAGCTGGAGGGATCCCTCCAGAATGGCACTGGACTATTTCCTTTCTTAAAAGTACTGTGACTAAATTCAAGACAAAAGTCTGGTGGAAATCGAGGATCAGAATATCAACAAACATTACACTGAAGTGTGCTCAGCAGATATTGACACTTATTTTGGCAGACTTCCAGAAATTCATTGTATTTAACATATCCCTTTAAAATTCTCATTAGTAAACATTTTCCTTGCATTCTTTGGGGAACTCCCACGACTCCACTATGCAGCAGCCCTGCAGCAGGCTAGGATTTCGCATCACCAGTATAGCTTTCTTCTTACCATCTGGGGTTTTAGCATGAGTCTTCTGCCTGCTGCAGGTCAATTCCAGTACTCTGCTCTCACCACAGCCCAGGTGTTGTTTCCTAGATGACCATAACCACTGGAGGGTTAAACACAGATTGCCAGCTCATAGGCCAGCTCCACATCTGGAACAGCTTCTTCCCTATTACAACATTTACAGCTGGAAGGTTCAATGCCATATTTTGGACTGTGTGATTAGTTTTGATGACAGCTATTAATAGCCTCCTCCTTGCCATAGGATACCAGTGCATGATCTGTCTATCTGTTTTTAAACTAAGACGATGTGGGCATGAACTGGAAGTACAACACATGCAAAAATCGCCATTTTCATTGTATTTTCCAACATACTTTGGAATGTGAGAAGTCACTCCAGGTGTGGTTGTCCTGATGCCTTGGTCAGTGGAAACATTGCTTGCTTTAGAGTTTGTAACTTGCAGAAATCATGAGGATAACCCACTAGCTGGATAGTAAAGAAGGCTCTACTGGCCTGGTCACATATATTCACCTGCCCAGGAGATTGAGGGTGGTGGCTTGCAGTCTTCTTTTTTCTTTTGGTGATACAAAATGGCAGCTGGCATCTCACTAAGATCAGAGAAGATACCATCTGTTAATCAAGTAATTTCTGTTTTCATATTTCCAGAGTACCCACAAAGGGATGCTTCAGGGCAAGAAGTTCAGTGAATGTAGCCAATGGAAAATGAAACCATGGGCTTTCTCCTTCTGACACATTTTAAAGTCTTGTTCTTTGCCAGGCAAAAGCTGATGTATGGACTGCAGGAAAAAGCTTTATATGGATTGATGTCAGAAGTCATTTGTTCAATAGTGGAAGTATATGGGACCAAATACCATGTTTTATGCCTTCTTTTTTTCTGGTGTAATAACAAGGTTGCTTGCATTTATCTTACAATGAATACTAGCTGGAAGAATATTAAGAAGGCAGCTCTACCTAGAATAAAAATAAATTTGCATAAAATTGCAGCAGCAATGCCAGAGAGGTCTGCCTTCCTAAAATCTGCCACCAAGTTTTGGTGTCCATGCATGTCTATCCACTGGGGGCTGTACACTACAGTCTCCCAGACAGTTATACTCAGGAATGTGGGTATTCAGACTCCTAATGAAACAGAGCGCTTTTTTCTGTTTAAGGAACTGACAGATCACCTGACAGATTTTAGCAATAAAACCTTCTGGGAAAAAAAATACAGAACAAGAAGAAAAGAACTTTGAGAACAAATCTGGATTTTATTTGCATGCAAATAATACTACTGTTATATCATAGTTTCCAGCCTTTAATCTAGAAACAAAATGTATCCATCCTCCACTGAAATAATCCAAAGATTGTTTTTTTCGTAGTACTGTAACAGAAGATGTTTTCTATTCGTTAACAGGCAATAATAGAAAGTTGCTTTCATGTAACAAATCCTACCATAATCACAAGGATATAACAGTAATTCCTTAAATGAGGAAAATCTCCATGAGAAATTTTTGGTCTAATGCCTTCACAGTTGCTTCAGGTTTTTGAAATACCATTTTAAAGAATGACATAGCCTTTTTGTATGAATTGGCATATCTGAAAGTCTCACATCTGTATAACATCCTTCCTAGATTGAGGACACTGTAAGGAGCAGGAAATGAGAGTTTTGATTCAAGCCAAGCAATTGTTTTCCATAAATATGAAGAAAAGTGCCATGTGAGGTATGCCAAAATCTTCTGGTGAATTCAACGGACAGAAAAGTATGGAGTTTTTTCCTAATGCAGAAATGTTATATTTTAACACTTTACTTTGCTGTTTCAAAATACCTGGTTTTGCTACAAAATTACGGTGATTTCAGAAATAAAAGTGCAGGGAAGCATTACTTAAACAGTACATAATCTATAAAAAAGAACAAATAAGTGTTTTTAAGTGAACTATAGTAAAAAGCTCTATTTTGTCGTTCTCCTGAAAAGCTTTCTATTTTTATGCAACACCTACCAGTTTCCTCCTCCTCTACTCACTGGCACTGTCCTGCGTCTATTTCCTAATCTTCTAGTTTAGCAACCTAGACCCAGCAACCCAGCCTTGATCCAAAACTGGCACTTCAGTGTGGTCTGGTCTTTCTCATATAGGCCGTGAAATAATGTTTCCTATCACATTCAATAACATTAAACTCACATATGTTGTTGTATTATTACAACATTTGGAAATTTTTTTAAACAAATTTAAGTTTGAGGCCTAGAAAATTACTTCTGTCCTTAAATTAGCTGTGGAGAAACTAGCCCTTGAAAAAAGACTCTTTTGAAGTTTCTCCCCAAGGCCTATCTGATCAGAAAAAAACAGAAGAAAGACAGTCCAGTGCTTAAGGCACTGAGTTGGGAAATAGATCTCCATCTCCCATCTACAATGTGATGAAGTTGCACTCAAAAAGTTCTTATGACAAAAAATAAGTACACTTTTTATGCAAAGCTGAGAATTTGTTGTTAAGATAATCAAAATCCTACCAATCTATCAACAGAATTATTTTTAGTCTCAGTCAAAGTATTATAGGAGGGAAAAAGGAACAGTATTCCATAAAAAGTCTCCAGAATAATAGTTACAACTGTTATGCCTTCCTAGTACCTGCCCCTTTCTCTGCTCTTACAGTCACTCTTCCACAACCCTTTTGGATCAGTCCTACACAGAGATAAAAGATATGGCAAGTCATCAGCATCTCAAGCTCCTCATCAGGGCAAATATTATGTTGATGGCGAGGGTTTCTTCGCTTTGCCAGGAGGAATGTGATGTAGACGTTGATGGTTTCCTTCTTCTCAGTTTTGAGTCCACTTGAGGCAATTTGTATGTATTTTCTAACACCCTTTATACCTTGGTCTTTTTTCATGGGTCCATAATTCCATGTCAGATACAAATTTGCTTTATATGGACTGTATTATAGATACTTGCTATTTGTTCTCTTTGTTGCTCCTAAAGCGGTTTTGTCCAGCTCTAGGCCCGCGTGTCTTTATCTGACCATTGTGAATTTGCTCGTAGCCATGGGGTCTCCAGGACCAGCCTGTGCCAGCCCACCTCTTGTCATCCCACCCCATCCTCCTCTTCGCAGCACCCTGTGTCCCTCTTTCCAGGCTTCCGCTGTGGCATCAAGCCCATGTTCCTCTACACCAAATCACTATGGTGGCATCATGAATATTTCTTTCTAGAGAAAAAAATGCTTGGCAATGCTGTCTGAAAATTGTAGCTACGCCATATGATTATACAAACATGCACAGAAGTAAGACAAGGGAGGCTAGTATAGATAGAGCCTGACAAGTCCCAAGGGCCTTGCAAAGCTATTACAAAGCTTGGAATCTGTTCCTAGCAATGGCAATACTGTATTTACTGGGCTGCAGGGCTACAAAGCTAATTATATTTTGTTTCTCCTGTCCATAGCCTGTGTAAACCCACACAGATACATACAGAAAAAAGCAAATAATTCCAGATGTGCACACGCATATTCACTGGGACTAATAATGACAGGCTGAAAGCTAATTTGGTATCCTAACATTTGCAGGTCAAGGCTTCAATGACAATTCAGGAGAATGTGGAACAGTTTGTCATTGTTACAATTATCAAGCTCCAGGTTTACAGCTGTTCCAGCAGCAGGCTGGTGGACATGAAGAGTTCACCCTTGAGGCAGGTCCAAACAGGTCAAATAAGTGTCCAAGAGATGAGGAAGTGAATGCATTCATTCTGTTGAAGGTAGATAAGCTAGTGGACCATGTGCTCCCTGGCTCCCAACATTCAATGAGGTTAAACTGACATTCACTAAATGAGGATCTTCCAATCTTTCCCTTCCAGTTTTCTGAGGTACCTCTAATGCAACAGGACAAACCTGCTTAAAACCATTTGTGCCTATGGTGAAAGTGGAAAGTGTCACCGGAGAGTCAGGAGTCATGTGCTGGCACCCGAAATGCCCAAATATCCTCCCGTGCTCACGTTCTCTGGTGTTGTACCCCTGGCTGAACAAGCATAGTTTGTACCAGAATAGCCTGACACTGGCTGTAGGTTTCAGTCGGCCATGGGTTCAGGTGTGTTTGAGGGCTCTTTGAGCAGCCACAAAAAGTTACCAAAATCCCCAGATGTTTATTGTTGCTCTCCTAATCTGGCAGCCTCACAGGAGACTCAGGAGAGCGAATGGGCAGCGCGGCCGGGTGCATGTTCATCCCCAGGCAACCAGTCCAGACTGCTCAGAGGCGAAGTGTGGTGACAGGATTTTGTGGGTATAATGCTTTTCATTGCAGCAGTTTCCCTTCCAGGACTATCAGTCCAGCATCATGCAAAATACAAGCATCAGTCCTCTGAGATCTTGAAATTATTAACACATCACTTTCCCATTCCCTTGCCCCTCACCAGGTGTTTGTCAGGGAAACCACCACATAATATTGAGTAGCCAATGTCTCGTTGCTCCTCACAAGGTTTTATCACCACCCCAGTTGCTGCAGTGTCCTCTGGCTGAGCAGTTCCCTTTGTCATCACCAGCCCTGCAGCTGAGGACACGATTCAGTGGAGACTTGCACTGGCCTTTCCACTGCCAGTATGGCTGGATTTCTGACTTCCCACAGAAAGCCAGCGCACCAAGCTCCCTGGCCTCAGCCATGCCCTTTCTGCTGTCATCCTGTCCCCTCCTGCAACAGTGTTGCTCCTTTCACCTTGCAGTGGAAAATATTGTTAAAGTGTGTGCGTGTACCTTGCTGGCAGCTAGTGTATGAAGTCTTGTTTTGGAGATAAGCAGGACAAAGAGTGCAGTGGAGAAAGCGGAGCTGTTATAACGCCCGAGCTCACTAGATGGCCCCGTACACTGCGGAGAAACTCATCCTCCAGCAATCCCACCCTGTAAAATACGTTTATGCATGCAGTGATAGGGATTTTTTTATTATTATTTTTCTGTTTTTTTAATAGCTAGACATGAACCCCTCTCCTTGATTCTTCACCGCTGTGGTAGACCTGTTTCTGTCCCCTGGGCAGTGGCGGTCTGTCTGTGGAGCAATCCTTTCCAATTACCAAAGCAAGCCACACAGCACGCATCAGGAATGGAAAGCAGAAAGGGAAACTAGTATGTGACCTTCATAATAATACTCCTTTTGTACAAACTGGTGCAGGAGCACAGATGAAGGTTAACGTTTGGGGCCATTCTGCAGTGCTCCCTAGGTCCAAGTGTGTACATCTGAAGTTTTGTTGTATTTTTATTAGGGGACAAAACTCTGCTAAACAAGCATTTCCTACACTGTGGTATGCGGCTCCACACAATCTGTTATGGGAAGAACCAAGGCTCAGCAAAGGAGAAATGCATGAGGGAGAGCTAAGAGGAAATGAGAAAAGAGTAAATAGCTATGGGCTGTGCAAGATGTACTGGACATTTAGCACTCTCTATTAAAAAGTTGCATCTATCTGCGGTATTTTCTTGGTCCCCCTGGCCACAGTCTTTGAGAGCATTCCTGTCAAGCAGGTATTTACTGCAACACTGGTTTCAGAGACAGGAGTTTGAAACAGAAAGAGAGGAAGGGCTCAAAGTCACGGTCAAGTTACCAGACTGCATCACCTTACCATGTTCCAGATGAGCCATGGTAATGAGCCATAGCCCACCACCAGCCCCCTGCAAATGTGGGGTAAAGCACAACTTCAGCCACCTTCCCAGAGGATTAAGTGACCACAGACCAGATACACCGAGCCATCTTCTGGCTCTTGGCTGACAGATTAGTTGGACAAGCTACAACAGCTAGACTTGTTTCTGGGTGAAAAAAATCCATACTGACCTGTTCAAAAGCAGCAGCACCCCTCTGCTTTCTTTCCCACCTGACTGCAACACCAGAAAAGTAGTGGCAAGGCAGTTTGCCTGGTACCTTTGGAAACAGTTTCCACTTTCCATCTCAGTGTCACCCACCTGAGCCAGCCATGGGCAGAAATAATGCTGTGAAAACCTGATGGTGAAAGCTGTGCCGCGGGGCCAGGCGGGAGCCGTCCTCTGCAACACCAGCGCACCCACCGAGCTCTGTATGGGATAGCAACCACCTCCTGGGCTGAGCCTTCACATCGGCAGTTGTTACATGACCAGCCTTTCCAAGGCAAGTAGATGTTCCTGTCATCTTTAGGTTCAAACTTCAAGCTGTCTAAAATTAGCCCAAACCAGGCAACTCACCTTTCCCCATCTAAAAGGTTCGTGTCCTTCTACAAATCAATCCACACAGAGTTTTTGGAGCTCAGCACAAGGTCATTCCCAGGTTCCCTTGCTTCACAGTTACAGAGCTTTTCAAGGACTTCTTGACCTTGAGACTTTGGTACTTCCCAAAGAGGATATGCCAGTGAAGAAGGCTGGAACAAGGAAATGCAGGAGGACTTTCTGCAAGAGGACTTTCTGACCTTGATGCTACAAGTCCGAAACACATAGCAGAAGGCATGCAGTGGGGCAACAAGCAGAGACCAGAGCAGCCTTATAGCAAGAGCACTCAGTTTGGGTTTGGAAAGCCGGGGTGAAGCCAGGGGGGCTTACAGGCAAGGCTGGGTAGGGCACAAAGCTGCATCTTTAGACTGTTCCTACTTACCGGTGTTAACATAGCATAAGGTGGCAAATATCAACAGTCCTTTACCAACATCACAAAATGCCTCTTTGTGATCGATCACAACAGTTGACATGAATATGAGAAGACAAAAAAATGAAAAAAGTAAAGGGGAGTGGAGAGAAATGGTGCCGTGGGTGTTTCACACTGCTAATGAGGCAAATTTTGTTAGAGTAGGGCATGACCGGCAAACCCACAGGTCCTGCAGGGACTGTCACACTGACGGGAGCTTGCACGCTGGCTGCAGGGTGTACGCCAAGGGGGCTGCCAACAGCAGAGCTGAGAACCGCAGGCAGAGCCAGGGAGCTCAGCCACAAATAAGGCCAATTACAAATGAGGGAGAAAACATTTAGACAGTTGGTGGTGTCCATCTGGTGCTTAGTGAATAACCTGCCAGTCCTTTGGCCAGTCATCTCGGCAGCCTGCACTTCCAACTGCCCTCATCTAGTGGTAGTCATAATGCAGCCAATGCCATTCCAGCTCCCACAATATTGTTGCTGCTCTCAGTTTCTATGCCTTATTTCAAATAAGGCCTTTTTAGTTTTATTTCATTTTTAGTCTGCCTGTTCCAAAGCACTGGGACAACTTTCCTACTTTTGAGCTGTCTTCTGCAGATTAATGTGGTTACACTTTTAAGCCTTGAGTCAGAGAGACACTTCAGCATGTGTTTACATCCAAGTGTATCAGTTTGTCTATTCAAACCACTGGAACTATGTACACACCTACAGTTTAATGCCTGTTTATCTCTCTTGTTTAAATTCAAGACTTTGAGTACTGCTCTCTCATCTAGTGCCCTATCACTTCTACTATAAACATCCATAGATGAAGCCCCTTTAAACAATAAAGCTGGAAAAGTGTTCATAACTATACCAATTGGCACAGAAATCACAGGAGACTAACTTTCAGAGGTACCTACATCCCATTTCCAAAAGCAACTCTATAACTTGTAAGCTTTTTTGTAAATCCCTGAAGGTGCCTACTTGCATCTTTTGTAACTTAAAAACTAGTCAGTAATTTCTTCTCACACCTTTAGGATGTACACACTTACCAGCATGAAGTAAACTGGGAAATGGGACATGAACTACTCAATAATACAGGCATCTATGAAGGCTTTGCCCTTGGTCTCATGTTGGTGTGAAATTTTAGACAAAGCAAATGAAAATGTTCTGTCAGTGCTGTAAACCCAAGCAGATTTTCACAATGGTCCCACGTTTATTATTGCCCATTCTTACAGGAACTTATTTTACTTGAATGCTTTGTTCAAATACCAACATAAAAAATATAGTAAGCACAGAAAGGAGACGAGAGGGTCAATTGTACAGGTAAAACCAAGAATGTTCATGGGTTTGCCAAGAATCAGCTGAGGTTTTCTCCAGGCCAGGATCCTTGAGCATTAAGATCACTGTGAGACTCAAAACCAGACAAAATAAACCATTTAGACTTTAAGGAAATCCTGCAAAACTTTAGTCACTTTTCCCTAGTGCAGGAATTTCCAGAGATGTGACATGGACCAGCTTTCCTTGCTACCCCATCCCTCAGTACCACCGTTCCAGGGATAGAGATTGTTCACAGAGACGAGGAGACCCCTGGGAGGACATTTTGCGTAGTCATGGGATCCACTGAAACCACAGAAGGCGAACCAGCTCCTCGCAACCAGCCAGCCCCTCCCTGGGATTGTAGCCAGGAACCCGTCAGGCTACACTTGGCTTTCCTCAGCTTGCTACAGAAAGAATAGTGAGCTGAGTTAGAAGTAATTTATTAGAAAGTAGGAGGTTACCACATGCTAGATGGCTTTGAGGTTCTCCTCTATGATATTTACCCTCAGAAATGCAGTCTTGTGCCACCTCTCTGCTATGCTCTATGGCCAGCTACAGGCCAACCATCAAAACATAGATCTTGCCGTGTTTTTAAAGGTTCTCTTAAGAAGGAAAATAATCCCTTTTCTAACCCATCCTGGGCTGCAGGTGCTCTAGTGCCTGTTTTTGCTCCCCTGAACCAAATCAGCCCAGATGTCTGCTTTATCCTGACTTGGAAGCTCTGCAGCTCTTGGGAAGTCCAGGGGTCAAGAATTTCACCCGTCCGAGACCCATGCAGGCAGGAAGCCATCAGCTGACTTCAACCACAAACACGCAGTGCAAAGGCAAGACAAACTTTGCAGCTTCCCACAATTAGAATCGTGCCTCATTCCAACTTTCCATGAGGCAGTAGGGGGGACTTATGATCCGTTGTGGAAGATAAAAAGGAGGGCATTGTCGTGTTATTATGTTGCTCTCCTTTTTTTTAATTCACATTCCAGCACCGTTAGGGATCAGACAACAGTGACTCAGGTGTGGCTGATATTAGGTAATGTTGAGCAAAGGGCTGGAAAAGTAAGCCCTGAGCAATCTCAGAGCAATTTTTCCCACTCATTTCTTCATTCACATAGCCCTATAGCTGGCTCTATTCATCAGTATAGCTCAGAAACGACACCATACTTCCAGAGATCTCTCTGCAGAATTACAGATGCTGTCCAAGCACAAATTCAGTCTCACAATTTCTCCACAGCACGGGAAGTTTCTTTACACTCTAGATGAAAACCAAAGATGTGCTCACGATTAACTGAGCAGGTGGTGGGTGTCTAGGAACTGATTTGTTGTGATTTTCAGCTGAGACTGATTTGCTGTGATTTTCAGCTGAGACTGGAGCATGAGGAGTGCAGCACCCAGCTCTTCTCAGTCCTTCCCACTGCAGGTAGAAACTCATGAGATGCATCTGATGAAAGAAAACTGTAATCATGAAATTCAGAGAATTAAAAAATGAGATACGGGCATTGTCCCTGGGAGGATAGTTACAGCTCCTCTGCTCCTCTAATGGTGTGGTGGGGTTAGGCCATTGTAGGTGACCTCCTGTACTCCTGGCAAGAGAAAACCAGGCTCTGGATGGCAGAGATAAAACTAGAGCAGTCAGTTTCTAGAGTACAGTCAGTATTTCCTCAGCTTTCTACAACTCTCAATGAATCCCAGAATGCTGTGGACTTGCTGCTTCCACCCACCCACCTTCTGCTTCTCCTGGGCTGGTAAGCAATTTCTTGAGCTAAAATTCATTCATCATTTTATGGCATGATTTCATTCTTGCCCAGCAGGAAAAGGTACTTTGATTTGTTCACTGAGATGCAGTTAACCACCACAGCCCCACCTTCCCTGCACTTGTATGCTGGAAATTTGTGCTGGGAGTCTGTGAAAGGAATGGCACAGAGCTCTTCGTGTGCCCAAGATGACCGGCAGCCTCCCTAAAAACCCTTGCCGGCGGTAGCAGCACCACCCACCAGCCCGGTGGACACTTAGAGAAAATGACAAGAACAATAGCAGGAAATGTCTAAGGGTGGAAACAACAAACTGAGCACAGCCCACGTTTCTGGGGGCTTCCTGATTGGCTTGATTTGCCTCAGCAAGAGCACTTCGGATAACCTTGGAGTTATCCCACCAGGGCAAAACCTTTCCCCAGTGAAGCTGCGTTTGTTCCAATGTTTTCTGGGGCATGGAGACGCTTGCTGCCAAGTACAAATAAATAAATGAACACAACACAAAAGTTTTAAGGTAGATCAGATTGATAAAGCAGGATTGGGACGCTGCCATCATCCTGCTCAGGGCGGCAGCAGCTTGGTGCCTTCCTCATTGCTCCCAATGGAGAATATGTCCGTTCCCACAGGACACCTTCCTTGCCTTGTGTCAGCCTTCACCCTGGAAAAATGGACTGTGAGTTTCAGTAAGTGAATGACAGCAGAGAACAGATTCGCAAAGCTCAAATCCAAGAAATGGTTTGCATCAAGAAACAAACAAAACAAGTATCGGCTCCTACTGGGTGTTCCCCTCCCTGCCCGCTGCTCTTTTTCTGTCCCTGCCATCCAAGTCGCTCTTGGCAAGCAGTGCAGGGGAATGCATTTGTGTATTCGTGAGGGGCACATAATATGGGGAATTTTTAAAGGGACCTAATAAAGCTCAGTGCCTGAGGCACGCTGTCAGCTGCACCATTTAACTCCTTTGACAAGGGCTTCTGAGGGCACTTACAGGTTCAGGCAGTCGTGACTAAAGCACAACACAAAAGGCAAGGAAAGGTTTGTTTAAAATATCTGAGGGAGGCAGATGGGATAGTTGCAGCTTTCCACAGTAGTAAGGTAGTTGTGCTTTAACAGGCACATGACAGCTGGGATGCAGAGAAGGTGTCATCACACCAATTATAATACTTTTGTTTGGGTTTTCACATATTCAGTGTTAACAGCCTGAATTCTCTGGGGCTCATTTTCATTTTTAGTAATATTCTCAGACTATATTCAATCAATCACAGGGGGTACCTTAGGTCAGAACACTGGGTGCTGGGCAGCACTTACTTCTTGCGCCAACAAGTAAGCTTGTAAGCACCATGTTCCTTGAAACAGGACATTTTAAGCTACCACTGCAGAAAGCAAATAGATAATGCCTTGTTTGCACCAGAAGTCCATTACAAAGTCCATGCAGTCATTAGCAGCAAATCTGAGTCAAGTCAAACCAAAATCTTAGAAACTTCACATGTACAGTGAGTATCTATAATTAATAATACCAGCTAACAGATCTACCAGGGATAAGCATGGTCTGATCTATGATTGGACTGTATAGGATTGACAAAATGTATTGGATCAAGATGGGGAAACGGAGGCAAAGTGATTTGCTGTAGGCTAAAGCAAGGATAAACCAGACAAGTCTAGCCCGTGATTGCTATTTTTGTCAACACCACTTTTCTCATAAATAACTGCGGCACCTTTTCAGTAATGATCAAATTGCCATATGAAGGAGTCATTTGCATGTGCTCCTAAATTGCTGAAAGTCACACATGATAGGGTGATTTCCCAAATGGAAAACCTGCAAGGAGTAAAATCCTGGTTTGTAAGCAGTAGCGAACAAGTTGCCATTGATTTTGGATGGAGCCAGTGCTCTGCCACAGCAGAGGAAGAAGACTCAGCTGGAGTCTGGTGTGGAAATAACTTGTGCAGGAATTGAAGGAAGACAAGAAATACCAATGAGGGGAAAAAAAAAAAGGCAGCGTGTACCAGAAAAACGCTTGTCTTTCACTCAATGTGCACTTTTCTACATACATACATACTAGGTCAAATCCACAAATCGGAGCATTTGCAGGTGTGATCTCAGGTTAGGCTTGGACTGTAATACATCTAACATATGTATTAACAACTAGTATATACTTTCCTTAAACATCCCTTAATCTTCTCATTGGCTTGAATGGGCATTACAGCAGGCTGATAATACTGTGCTTTTTGGTGCTGATGTTTAGCTAGACACCTTGTGTCAACAGTAAGACCAGAGATATTATAGTGTAGCTCAGTGCAGCATTTAAAATAATTTCTTCAGAAGAAATACATCACTTGCAATGAGTCCCAGAGGAAAACTTTGGTGCACATCTTCATGGCAATACATCTTATCAACACAGTCAGAAAATTATAATTGTCCATGAGTTGTTTTTTTTTCAACAGCTCTACTATTTATCTTAATGAAGATCTTGAGTTTCCTAAGAGCCATGTGGCACTGCAGAGAAACAAGCAAATACTGATGCAACCACTGCTACGTTGTGTTAGCATCCATTCCAGGCAATCTAAGTAATAGGTATATCAGAGGAAGAATAATATTTACATCAAAAATATTTATATCTTTGACATTGAAAAAAAACCTATCTTTGGCCCAAGACAAGTGGAAAGAATTGTCACTAAAGCTGAGCAAGACAGGAAAAATGCAGTTCAGAAAAAAATGCAGAAGAAACTATGCTTCACAGTAAGGAAAAACTAGCAGCACACAATTTCATCTGCTGTATGTAGATTGGCTACAGAGAAAGTCCTTTTGTTAGGTCAGTTGCTAGCTCTGTAAAATGGCAGGCTTTCTGAAAGACTTTCTTATTCCTCAGAAGGCTTGGACATACATATCTTTGCTGGTATTTGTATGGCACTGTCAAAATGGCTTTTCTGCGCGTCCCCATGGAGGGGCTGAGTAATGCACTTCCCACATCACTGCTTCACCCTGGGTAGTCAGAGCTGCAGATCAGCACAGCCCAGGGAATGCTGCGCACTGCGCGGACTCATGGCCCGAGCTTCATCATCCCTCTGCATTCACTCTTCTCTGAGCAAAAGAGCCACAGACACAGCTCAGGGAAAGATACAGGGGAAAAAATATTACCAAGTGTCTCCAAAACCCATTAGCTCTTTTCACTCTGGCGGACTCAGGAACTTTTCCCCAGGCCCTTTTAGGTGAGAGTTCTTCTATACACAGACTGAAAATTGCATTGTACTAACAAGATGTCCATTGCTGGTAGCACGGTCAGGCATCTGTCAACATCATTGGCAGCATTCATGCAGTCTGTATCACAGTGGTTATGACAAGCAGAAATATACCAGAAGGTAAGTGATAATTTTTAGGGAATTATAGCTATATAACATACTATATGTTATTTTTTACATATATATATAAAATAATGCATAATATGTCATATGTAACATTGTGCAGTGTGAGCACACATGGACTCCCTCCTTTGAAGTGTGGCTGTTCCCATCAGCTGCAGCTGATGCTTAAATTTTCTCTTTTCTATAATGTTTATAGAAGTTCTAAAGCTGCACACACGCTTCACCCTAGAAGCTGGGAAGGGTCTTGAGCCCCTGCGAAGCGTGATCCCCTGTGCTCTGAAGAACTCTTTACTGAGGAGCACAACCTTTAGTGAAGGCAACAAGAGAGCCAGCCCGCAGATACGAATGTTCATAGAATCATAGAATCGCAGAATCATTAAGGTTGGAAAAGACCTCTTAAGACCATCGAGTCCAGCCATTGACCCAACACCCCCATGCCCACTAAACCATCTCCCTAAGCACCACATCTACACACCTTTTAAATACTTCCAGGGATGGTGACTCAACCACTTCCCTGGGCAGCCTGTTCCAAGGCTTTTTCGTTGAACGGTCAAAAGTGAATGCCCTTGGCTTACATGAGGGAGAGAGGAGAAAAAGAGAAAGGACAATAAGGAAACAGTACACATGGGGATAATGTTTTAATAGGAAAGGAAGTTAAATGATTGGAGAAGTAATGAATGGGGACTGGCTGTGAGGAGCAGGGGAGTGGCAGGGAGGCAGGAGTGGCCAGGAGGTCTCAGGACAGACATGGGGCACGTGGAAGGGTGGTGAAGGGACAGGGTCCACCAGAAACGGTAGCATAGGAGTGAGAGAGGATGCAGCAAGCAGCAGGAAGAGAAGGTAGAAGAGGAGAGAGAACACGTGGAGGAAAAACAAAGGAAAAGGAGATGGACAAGACTGGTTTAGAACATGTTTCCCTGTCCTCTGGTCTTCCGCACTGTATTAGCAGAAAACAGTACCAGTGTGCAGGGGCTGAGGAGCTAGCTTAAATCAAGGAAACCTGTAGGTCTGTGGTTATCTGAAACTGAGAGCAAGTCACAGCAACAGTTTTCTCTGGTCCAAGCATGCAGCTACAGTTGATTGACGAGGTTGGAGGGACGGCAGATGCTGGAAGAGGCATTAAAATCAGAGCAAAGGAGTCAGGGCTGGGCAGCTCCAGAGAGCAAAGCTGGATTCAGGGCAAATTGGGAAAACCTGTCATGCTTCTAAGGCACCATCCAGTGTCTGCTCTTGACTCCTGTGCTCCACAGAAATAACTGCCATCAGTTTGCTTGCTGTCTGAGTGTGTCCTGTGGGCACTTCAGGTATAAGCATTCTACTGCTGAGGAGCAGACAAGCATCGCCAAGTCCCCAGTGTTCTGGAGCTTTGCCAGGTGCTCCTCTTGCCCTGTCCCCTCTGCCCCTGCCCTTCACTGCAGTGGCCCATGGGTGACCAAGAGGGTCAGGAGTGCTGCTCTCTGCAAGACTCACTGTGCCAGACCCTTGTCAGATCCCTGGGAAGAGCAGACGGGAGCACAGAGAGCACCTCCCCAGGTCTCGCTGTCCGAGGGCAGGAGGCCAAAGCAGATGGTTGAGGAAAAATCTACAGTGACCTGAGGTCCAGGCAGAAGACAATGCGCACACTCCAGCCATAGCTAACCTTTAAACTAAGCCTCCCATGTGTTTTGCTTTTCAATGCAGGACTGCTTGCACTCTGAGCTTGCAGAAGTTTATTGCATTTCTGCTGCAGCCCCTGCAGAAGCAGCTATAATTTTCAATAAGCATGGAAAATGAGTAGCCGGTGTCTGTCTGAAGTTTCTGCTGCCACTTAACCTGGAGGTTACGGGGCCCACCTTGCAGCAACTGGCTACTAGGGTATCCTTGTGGCCATTATGCGGCAACCTGAGGGGTATAAATTTGGTATCATAGAATCATTTAGGTTGGAAAACACCTTTAAGATCATTGAGTCCAACCATTAACCTAACACTGCCAAGTCCACCACTAAACCATGTCCCTAAGCACCACATCTACATGTCTTTTAAATACTTCCAGGGATGGTGACTCCACCACTTCCCTGGGCAGCCTGTTCCAGTGCTTGACAACCCTTTCCATGAAGAANTGTCAGATCCCTGGGAAGAGCAGACGGGAGCACAGAGAGCACCTCCCCAGGTCTCGCTGTCCGAGGGCAGGAGGCCAAAGCAGATGGTTGAGGAAAAATCTACAGTGACCTGAGGTCCAGGCAGAAGACAATGCGCACACTCCAGCCATAGCTAACCTTTAAACTAAGCCTCCCATGTGTTTTGCTTTTCAATGCAGGACTGCTTGCACTCTGAGCTTGCAGAAGTTTATTGCATTTCTGCTGCAGCCCCTGCAGAAGCAGCTATAATTTTCAATAAGCATGGAAAATGAGTAGCCGGTGTCTGTCTGAAGTTTCTGCTGCCACTTAACCTGGAGGTTACGGGGCCCACCTTGCAGCAACTGGCTACTAGGGTATCCTTGTGGCCATTATGCGGCAACCTGAGGGGTATAAATTTGGTATCATAGAATCATTTAGGTTGGAAAACACCTTTAAGATCATTGAGTCCAACCATTAACCTAACACTGCCAAGTCCACCACTAAACCATGTCCCTAAGCACCACATCTACATGTCTTTTAAATACTTCCAGGGATGGTGACTCCACCACTTCCCTGGGCAGCCTGTTCCAGTGCTTGACAACCCTTTCCATGAAGAAATTTTTCCTAATGTCCAGTCTAAACTGCCCCTGCCACAACTTGAGGCCATTTCCTCTCATCCTATCACTTGTAACTTAGCAGAAGAGACCAACCCCCACCTCGCTACAACCTCCTTTCAGGCAGTTGTAGAGCACGATGAGGTCTCCCCTCAGCCTCCTCTTCTCCAGCTAAACACCCCCAGTTCCCTCAGCCGCTCCTCATCAGACTTGTGCTCCAGGCCCTTCACCAGCTCCGTTGCCCTTCTCTGGACACGCTCCAACACCTCAATGTCCTTCTTGTAGTGAGGGGCCCAAAACTGAACACAGTACTCGAGGTGCGGCCTCACCAGTACCGAGTACAGGGGCACGATCACCTCCCTGCTCCTGCTGGCCACGCTATTCCTGATACAGGCCAGGAGGCCGTTGGCTTTCTTGGCCACCTGGGCACACTGCTGGCTGATACTCAGCCAGCTGTTGACCAACACCTCCAGGTCCTTTTCCACTGGACAGCTTTGCCTGGCTCATGCTGTGCCCTGAGCTCCCCATGACCCTTAGCAGCTCATCTCTGAGCTGATATTGCAAATCAGGGACAAAAAGTGTATTCCCAGTCTATACATGGGAAGCTGAAATCTCTTCAGGGCAAATACTTTTAGTAATTTTTTTCTTACTTCCACTGATTAAAAAAGGTGGAGATAAAATTCACACTATTTTCCAGGCTTCCTGCCTTCCCTGTAAATGCTGCTAGGTAATTGAATGTGTATCTCCAGTATACCTGTATGTATAGGAATTGCATAAAAACATCCTCCTTCATTGGCAGCCTGCAGTATGGCTGCTACATATGGTCACGTGTTCATTTTGATCATATATCCGTGCTAACCTTGGGTAACACTGCAGTAGCTAGCATTGCTGCACTATGGAAGAACGAGCACTCAACAGTCATCCCCCGGTTGCTCTCCCTCTATTTCTTGGACCTCTCCCAAAGTATAAATAACACAGTCCACTGAACTACATCTGCTGCTAAACCTGAATGAATTTTCATGTGCATAGCTGCAATGTGCCAGCAAACTCTTTTTCACAGGGCTGGCCGCACCTGTGTTGTTTTTGTAGTATCTGGGTGCATGCTGCTGTGTACAGAGATTTTGTGCTGGGGGAACTGCACATGCGACCCTCTGTCAGCTGGACCAGGTCCTGCAACACATGTCCTCCAACTCCAGGTCCCACCACAATCATTGTGGCCTTTCTGGAGCTGATTCGTCATGCTCATAAAAGTGCCCAGCCAGTCACCTGAAGTACCCCTCAATGGTAGGAGCAAAGCATAGTGTGGGAGGGGAAGAGGATTTCACGACAGCAAGCCACATGGACATGTTTGTCCCTTGTACTCTTATGTGTCCTCAGGCATCCCAGGGACAACTCTCCTGGCGCTTGGCCTGCCAAGTTTACTTAAAGCTGTGGGAGAGCAAGCAAGTTTCTGCAGGGTTCGGTGTCTTCCCTGAGTCTTTGCAGCTTCACCTTCCAATTACAAAGTACAGTATGTCCTCTCTGAGATGGCTATTTTATCTTCCCTGCCTTTCTCCTGCCATCTCAGTACCGAATAATAAACCACAAATGATCCGTCCCTGTACTTGCAGGGTAAGTCCCATACGTTGTCTGGTGCGACTCCCTGTTTGTTGGGACACAGAGAGCTGCACGTCTGGGTTTGTGGAGCCCAAGCGTTTTATACCAGTTGTGGCTCTCATTTCATTCACTTTATTTTAATATTTTGGACACTGGACCAAGAGGTTCCAGAGGCAGGAGGCTTGCCCTCTCTCTGGGTTGGGAGGGAAGAGGAAAATGATAGCAATGGTGAAGAGGAGAGACAAAACCCAGCTTCACCAGGAAGAGCCTAAATATCCATTTTCATCTCACAGGGCTGGGCCAAGAAACCAGGACATTTGTGCCATTTGTTTTAAACACAAGTGCTCCAAGAGCTGGATGACACAAAAGCCAGACTCTGCCAGAGCGGGTTAAGCTATCAGGATCTTTACTCAGCTGGTCAGGGAAAGATAGAGACTGGGTAAGATCTGCCAGGTCTGGAGCCTGGTCAGGAGCACAAATGGGAGCTTTCAGATCAAAACACTCTGGTGTAAGCAGAGAAAGAGAAAATAAGTGGACTCTTCGCTCTTTTACCTCTTTGGCCACTGGCCAGGGGACTGGGTTCAGACTAGGGCTTTTTTTTTTTTTTTTTCTTTTTTCCCCTCCATTTCCCAAAGGAGGGTCAAGCCATGTGCTCCTCCGCTGTAAGGGCAAGCATCCAAGGTATAGTGATTCACTGATATCCAGTCAGTGATCTGCCCTCTCCTGAGGCAGTGGGAAGTTTTTAAGGTTGTAATCTCACCCAGGCTGCAGACATCTCCCATCTGAAGAAGACTGGAAGAACTTGGCCCTTGAAGGCTCATGCTTGTATAAGTCCACAAACAAGTGTAGGCTGTAAATGCTGTGGGGGCAAGAAGTTGGTGATGTGAGGAGATGATACTGGAATGACATAACATCCTTCTAAAATAGAGAAAAAGCGGGTCATGAAAAAGTGGTTCCAGTTGGAGAAAGAGTCACCCCAGAGAGCACTGAAGGTCCTTATGCTTGGGAGATTTAATGCTGCATCAGGCAAACCACCAACAAAAACTAATACACAAACAGTGTTGCTTTGGCAAGGAAAGGGACTCAATCATTTAAGTTCTGCAATTCCAGGTCAGAGCATTTGCATTACATACACATGGAGCAGGCAACATTTTACTAACTCGCTCAGGGTAATGATTGCTGAGTTTTACACCTCATCATATTTAGAAATCTTGTGGACAGTGCTTGACTTGCTGGCCTTGATGTGTCTAACCTAGCAGGGATTAACCTGGTCCTAAACCAGGCAGATGCAAAATATCAATATACAGCTCTCTTTCTATGCATGTGTTTATACACGTTTACTTCAAACAGCAAAGGGAATTATAGATAGTGTTTCCTCTCTTCCCAAGTTCATCAGCTGATACTGGGATGCAACTTTTTCTTGGTGAAGGGAATGGTTTCCCTTCCTGTGTATTCAGGAAGATTCATATAGAGTACCAGGGCAGCTCATTCAGCATCGTGCCTCAATCTCATTTCCAAGCATTGATTGGTGATAATGTATTCCCAGGCTTTCAAGTCATGGAGGTTTTGCCTTTTCAAAGATGCTAGTTAAGTTTGCTGCTCTTGATTATCAGCTGCACTCTGTAAACAACAGCCTTTTGGCAATTATAAGATGTGCACTGCCAGCTTTCCTCTTTGAGGGTGAGCCATTTTAAAAAGATGAGCTCTGCAGAAAGACTAAACTAAGAGGCATTGAATTACTTAGCTCTGGAATCCCATTTCAGATTCTGCAAAGACCTGAAATCAAGCAGGTTTTTTGCCATAAGCACTGGCTGTGTGTCAATATACAGTGACATCCACAAATGGTCCAGCTGGCTTTGGCACAACTGCTGGTGTTTGCTAAGAAAACTAAGCCAATGTGGAAAGTAAACCAAGTATTGGTCAGTGATTTCCCCCTCCCCTATAGCAGATGAAGGGGCACTGTTCACGGCTGTGGCCTGTAGGTAAATGCTCCAGTTTCTTAGGCATGTTGGTTTACAGACAGGTTACTGGTGCATGGGAGTTCATATGGGTATAGGAAGCGTGTCAAGGGCTGAAGTGTCGGGCTGGGATTTAGGGTACCGTTCCCCATATCTTCTCCAGTTGCGCTGGTTTAAAGAGCCTAAACACAAGACTTGCACATCTTGCAGGGGGCACCCTTTCCCCTTGCAAGTTCATTTTACAAGGTTATTCTGAACGTGGGTGAGCTAACAGGTACCCTGCTGCCCCAAAAACCTTTACAGTGACCAAGAAGTGGCAATGAGAGAGCCATGGGGTGGAGCATTTTTGCCAGTGCGCTTTTGCACTGTGGGAAAAGGCACATGGCTCTGTGTTCGCAGAAGGGTGGACCCTGCACGTTAAGTTTCAGTTTCTGGTTTTGCTGTGTGGTCAAAAGCTTCATGAGGGCAAGATCCTTGAGATGGGCACAGAGTTTCTGCAGAAATCAATTTCATTGCTATGGGCAAGCCCAGCTATGCCTAGACTTGGTGTTTAACTTTCTGTTTAGTAAGCATCAGGGGGGTTTGTTGCAGTTCTCTGCTTGTGAATCTGCCATTTTAATACCAGCTGTAACACCTCAGGATGTTCAGCTCTGAGACCTGGCACTAATTACTGATATACAGGCCCAGGTCTTCTTTGTGCCTTTTATATCAGGTTGATTGAGGGTGTCAGTCAAGCAATAGCAAAATAATCAGTTTACAGCTGAGCCATCCCCCGCTCTACGTATGCATCCGTCACCTTTTCCCTTTGAGTGTTTACTCTGATTAGGGCTTTCCTGTTTTCCTCTTAAGTTCTGAATACTTGTATAAATTTTCCTTACTAGTGCTGACGAATGTTCTTTTTTCCACTGACATGTCAGTGTGTATGCTGCAGACATACCTTCTGTTACATTTCTATCTTCACTGCAGAAATGACATGAGTATTCCTCAGGTGCAACCCAGCATGCAGACCTAGTACAGCCTAAAGAAACTGGTCCATAAAGCAGCAGCTGTTCTCCCTGTTTATAATGCTGTTACCATCCCACCCTGAAAAACAAAACACTGCTGAGCCAAATGTAGGTATCTCTAGAAATCATGTGTCTGCCAGAGTTAATTAGCTGGATAGAGGAGGCTGTTTTCTTCAGGCATAGTTCTGCTTACTTGGGATTTGTGTGCTCCTGTTGCAAAGCAGCGTGACTCTGCACCGGCTGTGTGAGTGCCCTGCAGAATCCTGCTCCGGATCCCTCCTGGGGTTGAGGTAAAGGCACTTTGTGCCAGAACAACCTCTGCCTTTCAGCAGAGAGGAAAATGACAGCCCAAGTCTGTGGGTTTCAACATCTTAGCATGGGAAACAGAGGAAATCTTTCACCTAGAGAAAGTGCATTCATCATCATGAGGCTGGACCACAAAACAGAGCCCTATATCCAAACACCTCAGCCCTTGACTTCCTTTAGCAGTGTGGTGCATCCCCTTCCCCTGCAATACTGAACGGTTCTGGTCTGAATTTTGCAGGGCATGATGTCTGATAGCTGCAGACTATAAAAGAGAAAGCCTGCAAGTAGCCTTAATTGTTTTTTTCTCTCTCTCATCGTTGGGGAGTTTCAAGCCCCAACTGGAAGAAGTCATGAGCATCCTGGTCTGATCCCATGGCTGACCCTGCTTTGAGCAGGAGCTTGGGCTAGAGATCTCCTGAGGTCACTTCCAGCCTGAATAATCCTACGAGCCTGTAATCTTACTAACCAACGAATCAGGGTGCCCCCAAATGACAGCAAAATGCTGTCCAAGAGACAGCATCCCTTCTGCTCTTCGTGGTTTCTTCCCCTTCACAACAGGACAGCACCATTAACGTGAGTAGGAGGGTCACCTGGTTTACAAGGACAGCTCTTCTCAGCCCCCCTGAAAATCCTGTTATACCCTCAGGTGCTTATGGCAGCTGTCCATTAAAGAAAGCTGCGGGACAGACAGACTAGCAGCAAGGCGGGCTTGGCTTTCTGAGTAGCGATATGTCCCCTGTTTGTGGTATTCAGGGAAATAGGGCTTGTGTGTATCCACTGAAAAAACACACCCTTGCAAAAGCAACTCTGGACTTCCTGATGCGTTTTTTCTCCTTATATAAGTAGTTTAGCAAATCCCAGTGATCAGATAACTGCTTGGGCCCATAAGCAGCAATACTAACGGTCTGTCTTACACCACTTCTGCCTCCTCTAGATCTCTATTTTCTTTCTTATTTTTTCCCTACATCACTCCAGATATTGTAGTTGTTTATTTAATTGGCTTTATTGTTGTGGCCGTCTTTCAAATGCCAGCCTGAAATCTGCTAAGAAGCCAGGAACAAGAGAATTATAAGGTTTCCTTGCCAGGTGTCAAATGACAATTAATGCACATCCTTTTTAAACTGGGCTAGAAGAAAAGACCATTATTGAATATTTAACAGGTTTACACAGGAAGAATGTAAGCACTTTGTATATGTACGTATGTGTACATGTGCACTCTGAATGGATTTATTACTATTTAAACCATTATATAGCATGTTGCTCAAACCAGATGTGATATTAGTGCATCTTGTTTTTCAGACCAAATTTGCATGTCTCTCTTGTATCCTGTTACTAAAAAATCAGGCCGTTCTCCTTATCACTCAGCAATTCTGATGATATGAAGCTCACTAAAAAAATAAAGGGTGCAAAACAACCTTAGGTTTGCATTATGATTTTAATTTTTGCATTACTGACCCCTATGTAAAAAGGCAGCCCATAGGAAGTGGTGAAGACTCTAGGTTCAAATTTTCCAGTTAGCTCTGTAGTGCCTAGGTGGTTTACTGATTAACATATACAACAGCTCACATGGAAACTGTGCCCGTGAGTATTTCTCTTACCTCAGTATCTCAGCAGCATTACCTCAGCCTTTAAGCCTAGCGAGTACAAACGGAAGTGGTATAAAATTGAGCAAAAAGGTATAAAGCAACCTCCTGTGGATATTAATGCTTGGTATACAACCCCTGTGATATGTAACAGGTACCTTCTGGCTGAATGATCCACATTTTTCCTGCCACTATAAGGAATTCAGACCCATTCCACACAGGCCCTGGGAGATTCTTATTCCACTTGCACTGATTTCAGTGGGAAAAGGGCAATTTGCACCTATGGGATGAGCTTGTATGCATTCTTACTCAGTGTCACGTAAGAAATCTGTGTCCCTACCAACCCATGCTTCTAAATCCTGGCAGCTCTGTCTCCATCCCTTTCATCTTTAGTAAGTTGTTGTTAATACTGCTTCTGAAAGGAACTGAAGAAGGGATTCAGGAAGAAAAACAAGACATGTTATCAAAATAGGGTAACCTAGTGTTACATTTGCCCAACTCATTTTAATGGTGAGGGTAGGCTGGCACGGATAAAAGAGACATTAACAAGTAAAAACAAAAGCGCAATTAGCCAGAAAGTAAGAAAATATAAATCAAATCAATTGCTGGGTGTGCATGTGCAAGTGCACATGTGCATGCATTAGAAGCAAACTTTCTCCGGAAGACCAAACAATTCATGACAAATCTTCTACAGTTTTGAGCTGGTGCACAAAAAATGGTGCACTTATGATCACCCCAAATTACAAGAAGTCTACTTGCTTATAACCTTATTGACATCAAATGAGTTGCCTTACACCACGTATGCTCACAGTGTTTTCATTGTCATAAATTATTAACTAATGTCCAGTTCATTTGAAAGAAAAAGGACTTCTTTCTTCCCCTGTATTTTGTTGCTGCTGACTTTTATGTACTCCCATTTTCCAGTCTCATCCTGCATCATGTAGCCATCAAAATGTACCAGCATGAAAATGCTGCGTAGTGATTCACTTGGGAAGAAAAGAAACATAGCAGTAAACCCTAACTCACTCAGCTCCATAATGTAATTTCACCAGACAGCACAGCAGAATATTTCAAATGTCTTTATCAGCAACGTATAAATGTGTGTGGATCTACTAATCATTCCCAGGGATAGGAAAGGAAAAGAAACCACCTTCCTGTTGACTTCTAAATTCATTAAGTAGGAGCATGGCAATGGCTGACCTCAGTGACGAATGATTTTTTCACTTCACTAGGTATTTTAAAACATTTCCTGGGAAGAAAAGTCAAGACGAAACAGTATTTTTTGAAAGCTTTCTCTCCTTAAATCACAACATAATGGGGAGAATTCATCCTGTATCAAATTGTTCAATTTCAGCAAAAATTTAAAATTTTTATAATAATTTGGAGAAGATATTAAGTGGATTGGAGCAGTACTTTCCAACAGTTCATTTAAAAATCACTACAATTAAGCCATTTCAACTTGGAGATGAGGGGGTTGCCTTCAAGAGAGAGAAACAGCAGTTCAACAGACCACCAAGAGTTTGAGACTATTAAATATTCACATACTTCAGGAAAGTAAAATCTGCATTTTTCCATCTGCAACAACACACTTTTGCCTCCCTCTAATGAAAAGCATTATCAGCAAGTGCCACACATCTTTTATCCTTGCACAATTAGAAAGTGGGGAAAAATTTCCCAGGTGGGTGCCTTAAGTTAGACCCTTGCATCTATATTTAGACACGTGAATTTCACAAGCAACTCAAGCAGTCAAGTCCCTGAAAGGAGCAATCCCCCACTCCTTCCTCCCTACCTGCTCACTGTCACCTTCTCCTTGCCCTTTGCTTTGTGATCGAACAAGCATTAATGAAGTTCGGAGCTGAGCAGTGTGTCCATTTAGCTTGGATCAGTGCCTTGATCCTTCACTTGAGAAGTGGTGGCAGAAAGGCAGGAGCAAGCAGCTATAGGTAACAAAAGTACTGCGCAATGCTTATCTGTCGCATTCAAAGAGATATGGTCCAACAAGCTGTAAGCAGCTACAGCTCTTTCTGTAGACAAAGGGAGTTTTAGGTAACTATCCCTGTTCAAAAGTGTTCATCTTAGCTCATATTACAGATTTTTTTTTTTTTTTGTCAAAAGTGAGAAAATAAAGGTGGTGGTATACATAAAAATAGAAAGAGGCAATATTTCTGCACCTGCATAAATCATGTCAATAAAAGGAGGTTTGAGTTAAAGTAAAGGAGAATCTCACCCTGACTGAAGTGTATCCCAAATCACAATCAATACATCTTAAGCAGTGAGTGCCATTAGGTCTCGACGAGAGAAACAAGAGTGCTGAATGCTTACTGCCTAGCAAAATAAGTTTATTTTCTGAGCAGCCTGTGTATTTTATTACCTGAAGCCTCTGGGGTCCCCAGTACCATGCAGTAAAAGTAGAAAGCGTGGATGGAGATCCCAGAATGTTATTGTCAGGAGTGTGCAAAGTAATGGTTCAAGAGAAATTCCTAACACAACTGGTTGACTTCCAGCTTCCAACTATTTCCAGTTTCATTGTCTGGAGTATGGAAGCATTAGAAGATACCTATTCCTTTAATTATTGCTGCATATTTATGGTTATATCCCGTACTGTGATTTCTAAAATGAAAGTGCATATCTGAGAGATGTTACAGGAATGGGGGTGAAGGGATATGGATGTATATTTTTAGTTAATCTGTACATGCTTTTGCAGAAGTGGCTAATAAGACAATTGCCATTTTTCTTTTAAATAAATGTGTCTGTTTTACAAATAATTCACATGCCCTTCATGCACTAGGAAAGCAGTTGTGAATAACAAGAGTGAGAGTTGTTCCTGATGACATTTGAAATGCTAATTAATACCTAGGAAACTATGGCTCTTTGAAATAATATTTACATGTTTTATTTTTGTGTGTATGTGCTTGTCTGTATGTCTTCCACAGGCTGGAACAAGAAATACAAAAATTAGAAAGTGAGGAATCCCAAATATCTGCCAAAGAACAAATCATTTTGGAGAAACTAAAGGAGACTGAGAAGTCCTTCGACAACTTGCAAAAGGTATTTAAAAAAAAAAGACACTCAGGCACAGATTCAAACCAAGGTAGACTCTTGGCACTGTTTGAAAGCAGCAGTTATAATTGATGCACTTATGGGAAGATTGAGGGCAGTTGCAGAGCACATAGCTCAAACCAGGATGAATAAAACTAGAAAAGATATAGAGGCGTCAGATCTATTTTGTTGGGTTATTTGGATTTCCCCTTCCCACTTCAGCTTTTTTTGAAGAGGGATTTCAAAGACTATCTCCATAGCTTATCTGCAGGGAAAATAACGTGAGCTTTTGGCCCCACTGAAAGATATCAGCAGGATCCTGAAAGGCATCTCAAACTTCCCTGCTCCCAGTGGCACCCAGAGACAGTGGCATTCACCACAAACGCCACTTCTGAACATTACAGCCTGCAACAAACAACAGTGTTCTCCTTTTAGTTACACCATGTCCCTCTCCCTAAGCCTCAAATGGCACGTAAACGTAAGGAGCCACATCCCCAGTTACCCATATAAAGATTACAAAGAACCATAAAAGCAAGCCTAGCACAAAAATCAAGACTTCATGCAAATTATATCCAAAATATAAACCCAAACATTTTATTTTTTCCCTTCACAGAGTTTCTCACACCAGGATGGTGGTAAGTGCCTTTTTATTATTGTATAGCTTTGAGTTTAACAAGAGTTGTTACTATAGCTTTGTTGAAAAAGTTTACAGAGTGGAGGTTCTTCTCTTCATTGTATGTTTATGATTTATTGCTAGAGCCATTACCTTTTTCTTTGGTATTGCTATAGTGTAAGCACAAACATCACTGTCGGGGTGAAACAGTATTCCTCTGGCAGAGCTCCACCTCTTCTTGTGTGCACACAAGGGCAGCATGGATGGCTTAAAACAGACATAATACAACTTCTGTGTTATTGACCCCTTTCACCACATGATAGCTCTGCACTGCAGACTCCTTTTCACCTCTCTGTGGTCAATCTTCTCCATTGTATGCACTTATGCTCTTTTCATAAACAGTTAAATACAATGAGGACTATTCCTAATATACAGGAACAACTATTAAAATTAGATTACTTCACTGATGAACGATATTCTCTGCATAATGGTTCTTACAGAAAGAAAACCTCACATGGGTGGATGAGGATGTAATAATTCTTAGTTTATGAACTCAGTGTTACACTGTGTGTGATCAGTCTAAATACTGAGCTATAAATTTAGGTGTCTGAGTGAGCAAATAATATGGTTGGTTCCCAGAAAGCTAGAGAGATCCTTGTAGTGCCTCTTTAGGACCCTTAGGAACCAGGAAGGATATCATGCTGATCCATCTGCAGATAAAGCTATGCTCCAGACACTCATTCTGACTACATGTCTTTGAACTGACAAGATTCAAAATACTTAGGTCAAGCTAGCTCCGCCAGCTGCTGACAAAGCCATGCCCAACTGTACTGTGAGTATAGATGAGCAATATATAGGTTGATCTTAACATTAAAGCATGGGGACACAATGGAAGGTTAATATGTAGTATATGAGTTGACTGGGAGCTGTCTTTTTGAGGTGATTAATATTACTTAGTAAGAGGGTTTTCTTTTTAACTCAAAGATCTAGTTTAGAAATGTTCACTTCTGTTAGCAGTATAACTCAAGTTTTATTTTAAATCCCATTGTCCAAAAAAAAGAACTTACTCTTCCTTCCTCCTGGAGCATTTGAAATTGGCTGCCACAAAGTAAATAAAGATCCAGAATGGATCTTTTGTACCTATGCAGAGTTTCACCATTGTTGTTGGTAAGTTTCCAAAAGACGAAGGGTGCCTACAGGAATTAGCACCCAACACTGCCTCATCATTCGTATTGTGATCAAACAGGAACCAAAGGAAGTCCCAGCTAGCAAATACAAAGCGGTAGTTTCCCCGAAGGTATTTTCTTTTAGCAATGTAGTATTTCACTGGGTTCAAGAGGAGCGTCACTGCTCTCCAGGTTTTGCCTGCTTGCAGTGGATCCCTCCCTCCCAGACCGAGACAGAAGCAAGGACAACTCGTGATTGCTGAAGGGTAACAGAAAATGCAAAATTATGCCAAAGACAAGAGAGTGCCTCCAGAATAAATGTGCAAGCAGAGGAAGCAGGGGATATGGCTAACTGGTACCTCACCTCTTCCAGACCACTTGCTTTATATATCTTGTCTTCCTCTCGGCAGCGGGTCCTTGTGGGCTGAGGCAGCCCGGGTCATTCTCTAAGCGGTACCGTACTCTGCTCCTCCAGGGATGACCGAGGCTGCAAGCTGTCCTGTTAGCCCTCCCACTGTGGGCACGATGTGACGGTAAATCTTCACACGGTGCAAGCTGAGCAGGTCCTCTGTTTTCTGCTCTCTGACAACAGTCTGTGAGGATAGCTGATCAGAGCAGGAAGAAAGCATGTACACAGCTAGCTGCAATCACTTTGGTATCATAGATTTTTCATTCCTTCAGAAACATGTAGGACTTGCTTTGTTGCCAGCAGATCAGCCATCTGTCTGGCAACCATTTGTAACACATGCTGCAGAGGAAAATGGTAAGAGCCGTTGGATAATACAGGAAGGCTGTGTAAAAACACAGACACAAACCAACACCAACCTGTTGGGGCAGTTTCTTCAATTGCTGCCACATCTTGAAACACTTCCAGTCCATAAGTCTCACACTAGTTTGTCCTGTGTCCATCCCTCCCTTTACCAGTTTGTCCTGTGTCCATCCCTCCCTTTATTCTAAATGCGATGATGGTACAGAAAGTGATTTATCTCATCATTGTGTCTGTGTGCCTGTTTTTATGCCATATATAAGGTGGTGGTGACAGAGCTTCTGCATGTGCAGAAAGCACAACTAGAGGGAGCTCAGAGCCCAGAGGGGTCCAGGCGAAGGGTGCGAGGGGAGGGGAGAAGTGGTGGTGAGCACCTGTGCCAATCAAGTGACTCTGTGTCCTTCCCACCCTTCCCAGAATAACAGCTGTGTCTGGCAATGGGCATTTCTGAGCTTGAAGTCATCCAGGCATGATAAACACAAATCCCGCATTTCCCAGGGTACAAACACGCTTTGCCTTCATAGATCACCACGCGAGAGAAAGCAGAGCAGAAACACTGAGGCCGGGAGCTGTGGCCCTGTTACCTGCAATCGTGCTTCTGCCAGCTCCTTGGTGGCTTGTCACTGACAAGCTCTCCGTTAAACAAGGCCTGAGATGATGCTAGGAATGACATCATTTGTTGCTGCTCAGGTCTGCAGTCAAAACCAGGCATGCTGTAGTGCTATGCTGCATGCACCTCATGAACAATGGAAAGGAGAGAGCTCTCACTCCGTATGTGTGTATGTTTGTGGCTCAATGTATATATAAAATAAAAGCCACATTAAGATCTGATGTAACTCCCTTGACTGCTGAATTTGCCTCAGGGGTAAATTTTTCCTCTGCAGTCTTTGGCCATCTGTATACAAACTACATGCTGCTACTTACGAGCCGAAAATGTGCGCTCGCAGCCCAGAAGGCCAACCGTATCCTGGGCTGCATCAAGAGAAGTATGGCCAGCAGGTTGAGGGAGGTGATTCCGCTCTGGTGAGACCCCACCTGGAGTCCTGCGTCCAGCTCTGGAGCCCTCAGCACAGGAAAGACATGGACCTGTTGGAGCGGGTCCAGAGGAGGGCCACGAAAATGATCAGCGGGGTGGACTGCCTCTCCTATGAAGAAAGGCTGAGAGAGTCTCCCTCAGGGAGGAAGAAGAGAAGGCTCCAGGGAGACATTATTGTGGCCTTTCAGTACTTAAAGGGGGTTTATAAGAAAGATGGGGACAGACTTTTTAGTAGGGCCTGTTGCGACAGGATGAGGGGCAATGTTTTTAAACTAAAAGAGGGTAGATTTAGACTATATGTAAGGAAGAAATTTTTTACAATGAAGGTGGTGAAATGCTGAAACAAGTTGCCCAGAGATGCCCCATCCTTGGAAACGTTCAAGGTCAGGTTGGATGGGGCTCTGAGCAACCTGATCTAGTTGAAGATGTCCCCGTTCATTGCAGGGGGGTTGGACTAGATGACCTTTAAAAGCTATTCTATGATTCTATGACTCTATACTTCAGCCAACTTACAGAAGCCACAACTATAGTAACTCTACAGTTTGCACAAACCTCTGTTTGAATTTGGTATGTATTAGCATATATTTGGCAAAGCTGTGGCTCTGGAAACCTGTCCTGCATTGTTTAGTTGCCAGCACATTGCTTAGAGACCTTTCTGGTTTTCTCTTCTCTGATCTGGATCACCTGTGCAGCCCAACAGCAAAAGAGACGAGCATGTCCTCAGAAAAGTCAAGTACAGATCTTTGTAGAGTGCTTTCCATGTGTCCTGTAAGAACTCATCAGCAATTGTTTTTCAGTTGTAGGGTTTTAAGTAACTTTTCAATTTGATCTGCATCTGTGGCTGTCACAATTACAGCACCTCTGGCCACCTGACTGAAAACCATCGATCACCAACCTTTGAGTGCAGCCTGTTAGCCAATTTCCCACCCATCTAACAGACCACCCATCCAATCTGTATCTTGCCAGTTTGTCCAGGAGAAGGCTGTGGGAAACAGTGTCAAACGCTTTGCTGAAGTCCAAGTAAACAATATCCACTGCTCTCCCCATGTCCACAGAAGATCTTACTTTGTTGTAGAAGGTGACCAGGTTAGTCTGGCATGCTTTGCCCTTGGTAACTCTGTGCTGGCTTTTCCAAATCACCTGCTTCGTCTGGTTTGTAATAGTTTCTAGGAGGACTCATTCCATGACTTTCCCAGGGAATGAAGTATGAGTAATGGGCCTCTTGTTTCCTGGGTCCTCTTTTGGTCCCTTCCTGTAGACGGGTATGACATTTTCCCTCTTCCAGTCATCAGGGACATCCTCTGATCTCCAGTGCTTTCGAATATCACAGACAGTCACCTTGCAACAATGTCAGCCACTTCTCTTAACCCATCCTGGGGTGGATTCCGACCAGACCCATGGGTTTATGTGGGTTGAGCCCTTGCAAGAGGCTGCAGACCAGCCCTTCCTCCACTATTGGTGGGTCAACACATGAGTTGTCGTAGCTACTTGATCTTATGATCTGGGGTCTAGCTATGCCAGTAAAGAGAGAGGCAAAGAAGGTATTGAGAACCTCTGCGTTGTCAGCATTGTTAGTGACTAGTTTCCCTGCCCTGTTTTGTAATGGGCCTATGTCTTCCCTGTGCTTCTGCTTATTGCTCACAAATGTGAAGAAGCCTTTCTTGTTGTACTTGACATCTTTGGCCATTTTCAGTTCTACCTGAGCCTTAGCCTTCCTGACTGCATCTCTGCATGCTCTAGCAAGGTTCTTGTAGTCCTCAATGGCTATTTGGCTGCCTTTCTATAGCCACTATGCTTCTTTTTTGCTTTTAATTACACCTAAAAGCTCATTGTTAAGCCAGGGTGGTCTTTTGTTCAGCCTTCTTCCTTTCCCTTTGTAGAGGATGGACCGTTCTTGTGCTTTCATCAGGCACTTCTTGAATATCTCCCAGCACTCACAAGCCGCTTTGCCTTCTGTGGATACTTCCCATGGAATCGCTCGCAGCTGGGCTCTGAGCATATTGAAATTGGCTTTTCTAGAATTCGGGGTCTTTGTCCTACTGCTGATCTCCAGTGTGCTCAGCAGGATCTTAAACTCCTCAATGTGGTGGTCACTGTATCTAAGACTACCATTGGTAGTTATGTTGTCAAGTAAGTCTTCTCAGTTTGTAAGCAGTAAATCTATGTATTCAAATTTCTCTTTTACATAAAGTGCAACTCCACCTCCTCTTCTTCCCTTCCTGTCTTCCTGAAAGAGTTTGTAGCCATCCATTGTGGTCTTCCCATCATGTGAGTTTTCCCACCAAGTTTCTGTGATTCCTGTGACATCTCTCAGACTGGGCATGGAGCTGTAGTTTCTCCTGCGTGTTACCCAGATTACATACATTGGTGTACATGTACTTGAGGTGGCTGAACCTAGGGTTCTTGCCTTTGGAAAGGCTTGGGGAGCATTCCTTACTGCTCCAGTAGGTGCACTCATCCACCCTGTTGCTTATGGATATACAGGTGTCAGCTATGGACCCCACCCCCCAAGTTCATTAGTTTAAAGCATGATTCACTACGTCAGAGCCAGACTATTCAGCTTTTAGCAAAGCTTCCTGCTTAAGCCTCCATTTGTGCTCTCACAAATGGTGGTGGGAGTCATAATCTCTGTTCCCTCTGACGTAGCCCCATGGAGCCCCAGAGGACTTTGGAGGTGGAACAGCCCTGTCCTGGGAAGCAGTATTGGCAGAAGACCTTAGGCACTAATTTTAGTGGTAGTCAGATTTTTAAAGATAATCCAGCCCTTGGAATATGAGCTCGTCTGACATTTGGCCACAAGCCTCTGCGTGGGAGCTATTCTGAGCAGTTCTGAAAGTTTGGTTTTGTGTAAGCACCCTTGAAGGATTATCTGGCCCCATATGGTTTCCCAAGCACTTGTCTGTCTGGTAATATGGAAGAGTGCCATAGTCTCCTAAAACACAGTTTGTTGCAAGTAGTACAAAAAGCCATAGGACATGTTTTATGGCATCCTTAGATATTAATAACTCATCAAATGTTGAAATTAAGATATTGAATGCAGTCAATTCAAATGCTTTAATTCATGTTCTTACTTCTCATGCAACCAAAATGCTGATTTGCATCTCATCTGCTCCTTGTAAAATTGATCTCTTATATCCTTTTTAAAGGTGCTAAATGAAACAGGCCTTGGTGCCAGTGAGATAAAGGGAAATAAGCATGGTCTTTTTGTTTGGGGGGGGGATGAGACGAGAACTGGCAGAATCATCCAAGCCCCAACTTCTTCTAGTCAAATACCCCATTTCTGACACGTAGCACCACCACTTGCTTCAGAAGAAAATACGTGAGAATCCTATCCCCACCACTCCCACTACGGCATTCCCTTTTCAGGACAATAATGAGAGATTGTCAGAAGCCCTGAAGCTAACTTTTTAATATTTTATTCTAAGTAACATCCAGAGAAGTTTCTAAACTGAGTCAATATTAACAACACCTAACACTTACCTAGGTATTGTCTTCTAACACAGGATGCAAAAAACCCCCAACTTACTAAGGTCCACAGGTATGTACAGCATCAAAGTGAGAGTTTCACCATCAAGCTGTACAACTAATCTTGCTTACTGCTAGATGTCAGTGATGCTAACTGCCAGGATGGTGAGCTCAATTCCCTGTACAGGCACTGGGGAAAAACAAATAATTGCAAAGGATTTTGCCTCCTGCAGTGCCCTGGAATGAGAACTGTACCCTAAGTGTGCCTGTTTATTCTCATGGACTGAAAAAGAAGTAAGGATGATTAGGTAAGCCACACAAGTCTGCACTGATTACACCCAAGTGTGGACAGATAGGTCTGTCACTCAAGTCGCTGGATGTGTGCTAAAACTACTGTTCCAGCAGTACACTCTACAGGGTGAATAATTACTAAATTTCTGCCATTTTCAGAACACAAAGTACCTTCTTATTCTGGCCCAGAAACACAGTGCCCACTTCTTTCTCCTGAGAAATTATTTCAGTTTTCAATAATGGCCTGCTCATTTGCTGGTGATATTTCTCAGAATAACACCAAGCATTGTACTGATTTCTCATCAGAGGCAAGCAACCCTGCAAAAGAAAGCAGCTGTTGCTGGCCATTGGTCAGTCAGCTGTGTCCTAAACAATTATTTCTCCTAAGCTCTACTGCTAAAAATAAAAAACTTTGAGGAAACAGTGTGCATTGAAAATATAAAAGCCCATTTGCCAAGACTGCCATTTGTCCACTGAAGTATGAAATAAATAATATTTCTCTGGCCGAGTTTTTTTTTTCAAATTCATCTGTTACAAATTGAACATACATACCAACTTCCTGGCTCTCTGGAATGAATTTGCAATCTGCCTCTGTAAGATCCTCCTCTGACGCAGGAATGGGGAAAGGGGACCTCCTTACCTGAGTCACCTACAGTGCTCCATGGAGGGATGGAGCGTCTTCTTGGGGACTGTGATTACTGTCTTCCTGCACCCAGCAGCACTGGTGGCCACTGCAGGCTGTTAAGGTGGTAAAACCATTTCATTAATACCAGGCCCAATTTTCCTGCCAGAGGAGTGGACTTTGGAATTAGAGGTGGTATATCATGTGTTTGCTGAGGATGCTACCAGCTGTAGGTTTTTTCCTGGGATGGGTGTTAGCCCATAGGGAACATGATGAAAGTATCTCCCTTCACCAGATGCAGTCAAGCAGCCTTCAAGAGGACATTTCATTTTGTCTCTTCACCAGTTCACTTTTATGGTCTGCGCTGGTCTTCCTCTCTCACCTGCTTATAAAAACAAGAGGCACCAAGGAAGGCAGATTCTGTGTCCTGACGCATGGACCAGGCCATACCAAGGGCTCAACAACTTAAATTATAACCAGCAAAGAACCCTTGGAGGAAAAAGAATGCTCTGTTTCACACCAGATAGGATCTTATGTCTGAACAGAAATGTAACCATTTCCATACAAAACTGAAAACATTTCCAGTTGATAGGAAAGGATGTGATTTTTTAATTTTTTTTTTCTTTTTCGTTTTGCTTTGGTGCCTGAACTGTAAGTCAGTTATTTGCACATCTCTCCTCTGAGCTCTGCTTTTAGCTCAGTCACTGCATGCTAGCAGAACGATATACGCTATCTATTTATATTTAACTCAGCCACAAAATATGTCCCAGTAAATATTTGTAAATTTCTTCTATGTCTCTTCTAAAGAACATGTTTAGCTTATGCTAAACAACCATAAGCTCAAATGTAAAACAAGTCAGTCCTTTAAGATAGCTTTCTACCAGTTCACGGTTTGTTAATGAATGATGCCTCTGCAGAACTGGCAGGCGCTTAATACCTACTGAAGGTCATAACAGGCACCCTATCAGTATCTATATGTGTTTTCATTATTAGGTAAATTTCAGCTTTACAAACAAAAAGCCAAATGCTGGTTCAATAATATTGGAAACAACCAGTGCAAAAGAGCTGGCCTTTCATCCCATTCAGTCAACACTAGCATTTTTAGGCTTTTATATCTCTATTTGAAATGTCATGAGTTCTGGGTATCACGTTAGGTTTGTTCCTTACCTTCCCCCTCTCTCCCACCCATTTTAAAGGTCACAGACTTGATAAATCCAGAACCTCCTGACAAATAATTTTATGTGTTCAACTGACATAAGGTTTGAGTCATCTGGACCCATTCCCTCCTGCCTCAGCTAGTCTATTGAACACCAATCACACGACAGTGACTTTGCACTTTGTTTGCTTTGATCCAATTATCTAGTACAAAGCTCCAGTGACTATTGTCGGGGCTGACAACACTCTGCTGTCTAAGCAATGAAGCCACTGGGGCTCGAAGCAGAAATCTAACTGTTTCCTGTTCTCTGACACCAGATGCAGTAAATTACATTTACTCCCAGATCCCTGAACTCCCAACCCTCTATTCACGAACAGCAGAGCCAGTTCCTGGGCGGGACGGAGCAAGCAGAGTAGCTGGTAAGTCTCAAGGAGCAAAGTATTATAATACCAGTCCAGTAGCCATGAACTTTTTTTGTTATATTACCTTAATGGGTTTGGTGTCCCAATATCATTTAAATGCCAGGAAATGCCGCTTGATTTGTATTTTGTAAATAAGTCAAGGCTTTTTGAGCAGCAATGAGTACTCTCAAAACAATGTAGTTGAACTACACACAAGTAGCATAGGAAATGGGTCCAGTCAGTTCTTTACATCTCTGCTGATACAAATACATGGTATTTAGACCAAGGTTTTGCCTCCTCTGTTGTACCCATGCAACTCCCATTAAGATAAGTGAGACAGACAGGCACTCACAAGACCCCATAAGTGCTTCAAACTTTTATGTCATTTTACATTTATTTGTATATCATTCTTTCTTCTTGGGGAAAAGGTGGGGAGAATTACGGCATGTTGTGTCATACATAGAACTTTCTAACACTTATTTTTCACATTGAGTATGTGTCTTAAATGTAATAACATGATTGTTAAAAGCTGTTAAAATGTTTTTCTTATTTTCAAGATCTTTCTTTTCTAAACAATGTATTCCCTATGTCAAGACCAAATTGCTGGTGGCTACTTAGGTGTCCCAAGGAGAGGGAATGAAAGGTGACTTGCTTGAAGAATGGGTTAACAAGCATAGCAAAGCAATGTCTGCAGCTAAGACACTGTACACAGCTATGGGATATGTCATTTTGTTCAGAAGTCCTGTTGCAAGCCATTCCAAAAGCTTCCCTTCCACCAGTGCTTATCTTGATCTGTCTTAAAAGTAAGCTTTTCCCTGTGTGTTTGTGCCATTTTGTCAACACCAAGAATACAATAATTTCTTTCATTCTTCAAATGACCCAGAAACCTTGTTCATGTAGTCCTTATAAGGGCATCGTGTGTGTGCTATAGCTTAAATAAAAGGCACCAGCATATGTGCTCAAAGGTAGACTGTAAGCATCCATCTTAAAATAAGCTCAAAGTCTATTAAGATTGTTTGTTTTAAAGAACAGCCTCTGAATCCACATAACGGGCAGAAGCCAGATCCTTTTGTCTGCACGTTGGGACCTTCTTGTCGTGAAGCACTGCATCATGTTACACTGTAATTAAAGCTCGTGCAGAAAACTTGTGAATTACAGGCTGTCATCTTCAAGTACTGCTTTCAGTTTCAACTCTATCGTCAGATAGTTTTGCATTGTATTAATAGAGCACATTTTGCAGTAAATAAGCTCTGGTTAAATAAAGACATTTTAGAAATCAACATTATTTCAATTTTCAGCTACTTTGACAAGCTGGGCTGCTAGGTTTTCCTGCAGAGAATGAACATAATGCATATAGGCAGATAAGCCAGGTTCTGTTATTCACTTCTCCCGTAGCAATGCATTTCACTAATGAACAGCTTTCTAAGAAACTCGTGTATATTTATGCATTTACTTGCACAAGTAGCTTTAATGTCACCCCTGGGGCAGGTCATAAACCGCATGTTATGTCAATACTTTAAAAACACTGCTGCTGAAATCACAGTAGAAGAAATGAAAAAAAAATGTTGACAGTGGCAAATGCTTAAACAAATTAGCCAAACACAAAATACACAAGGACTACACCTGTTAACTTTCTAGATCAGATCAGCCAGTAGGACAGTCTTCCAAACAGTGCTTGAACTTGTTGCCCAAAGTCGTCCTAATCAGTAGGATGCTGTAACTTATCAGTACTCCATACTATAAATAAAAAGATGTATCTTGCAACTCTTCTTAAATATGGCCAGTTCCACATGATTTAACTATCAGATTTTCCCTATTTGCTTCTGAATTCAGGCCCATTATACAAGCCTTCTTTTAATGCACACTACTGAATGAAATTTGTTCATCAAAACAGGGAGGGTCTGGCAGATTGCACCCTCTTCTGCACTAAAAATATATGCAATAATACGGTGCTCAGCTATTTCACAGGAAAATCAGCAGCCTTTGCTGAAAAGTCATGCCCCAGATAATATTTTTATTTTTCAAAGAAGAGGAGAAGCACAGGAGCTCCAAGGGAGCTCAGGATGCTGCTTCTCACCAAGAAGGTAGCAGGTGGCCAATCAGTGGGCTGGCAGTGCCCTCTCTGCAGGGCTGTGGTGCTCAGGACAAATCAGGAACTTCTGCCCGTCAGAGATTATTTTCTGGGTGTGCTGTTGCTCCCTCATAGTTCAGCTTTGCTTCAGTTCAGCTGGCTGCCACTCAAAAACCTGCCACTGTGTCAGTTTTAGCATCTGCACCATAGGCTAGACGACCCCTACTTTTACCTCTGTAATGTTTGCAGTTGTTGAACAGTATGTGCCTGAGCAGCCCTGGCAAAGTCAAGTGATGTTCAGAGCCCACTCACCCAAGGCCTGAGGGCCAATATACAAAATTCCTCTTCCTTTCCTCCTCTCCCTCACACCCACCCAAGAAACTGCACCTAGGAGGGAGCAAATTCCAAAGTGTTAGTGGTGGCACCTGCATCTTTTTGTTTCATTACCCCTGTAAGTTGGATTAAAGGCTTCAGGGCAGAGTTACTTGCATGAGACTTGAAGAACACTTGCCCACCAGTTCCTGGGCTGGGACAGTCCTGAGCAAGTGATCCATGCCAGCTGCTCTCTGAGCTGCACCATGGTGCAGTCTGCCACAGCTCCTTGGAGCAACCTGCACCAGGGCTTAACTGCTACTGGAAAAACAGTGTTTTTCCTTATTTCCAGCCTAAATCTCCCCTGTTTCAATCCATGCCGGCTGCCCCTCAGTCTCCTGCCACACACTTCGAAGCAGAGCTCAGCTCTCACCCCTGCAGCCTCCTCCTGGCTGCTGGGGCTGCTGTGGGATGGCCAGGCATCGGAAAGGGAGATCAGAAAACTGGTGTCCCTACTTCATTGTGACAATGGGCATCCTGTGCTCAGCATCACGAGAACTATGGACACAGCTAGTCCATCAACCTCCCAAAGCCATGGTAAAACACAGTCCTTAGGGATATTCCCCTAGCTTGCAATGGCCAAGGCGAGATCCCTGCTTCTGCAGCCCACTCCACGCCTTGCTCTCAGAGGCAGCAATGCTCTTTCGCCCACCAGCACCTCCATCCTCCGGCCCCATGCAGGTGTTTGTGCGGCGTTTCGCTTGACCTAACCAGCCCTTCCAGGGCCAACCAAGGTCTGAGCAGAGTCACACAGCACATAGATGGCCAGACCCCCATTTGGCTGGGCTGCCTACCAGATCCTACTCCTGGGGATCAGCCTCACGGGCCAGCATGCACCCACTCAGCAATATATTAATTTCTGTCTAGAGCTATAGGGGGGGTCATGATACACGTCATGATAAGCTTCCTATTGCTGATTAAATACTTTGCTTTAAGGATACAGAAAGAAATATTCTACTGTGTGTGAATAATAAGACTGAGGGAATATATTAAAGCAAGAGTAATTTTTTTATACTCATGATTTTTTAAATACAAGCATACCAAGCTACATCAGTTTTTAGGGCAAGGATATTTTGTACTCACTTGAAAATAAGTCAGGAAAAAAAGCCAACGCGTCAGTTTCTAGTGTCCCCAGATAAGACAAATCGTGGTTATACCATTGGGGTTCATTGGTGGAGATGGTCACTGTAAGTTTCATGAACACTTGTCACTGCCTGTGGTAATTTGTAACTAAGTGTCTGTGGATGTCTGTCCAGGAGCCGACATGTCTTCATCTGCATACAAGGAATGCTTAAACAGATGACCAGTTCTGGAAAATCTGTGAGACCTTTGCACATTTTTCTTTGAAAAGCTGTCTAGTGAGATGCCATCATATCTCAAAATGGGTGTTAGAGCGGTGTAGGCTGCCTGTCTATTCCTACCATGTGGTCTCTACAATTTTCATCTTGTTACGGCATCCTTCTTAACTGCTAGAAAAGCTTCTTTGCTATTCTAAAGCAGCATCCCTCACGCGCGTGTTTTTACCTGTTGTCCATGACACTTTGAAAATCAGTTCATTATTACTTTTTTCTTCAACTTTGGCAATGGTGCTTAGGGCCTAATTCAAATAAATGAAGGAACACTTCTTGGCCGTTTTGTACATTCTCTTAACCTGCAAGCAGAGGTCACTGTTGATGCCTTGGTGTGGAAACTGAGAGACCTGCCCTGCCACGCATCTGCGGGAGAAATGATCTCATTCCTGTGTGATTTTGTTTTCCCACCTGTAGAACAGGGGTAAACAATGTTTCTTCACCTCTCTAAAATGTTTTGAATGCTACGGATGGAAGAGTTAAGCAAGAACAAACATTGATAATAAAACAATCTGAGTGTTACTTGCAGCAACCAAAACGTGTTACCAGCTAACTGGCAGTTTGATGGCAGAGAAGGAAAAGAGGGTAGAGAGATTCCTGGAGATGAGTTTCTCTCTGAATTTTGAGGCAAGTTCAGAACGGAAAGGTTGAGGGCAACCTGCATGCTGTCACCTCCCTTTGTCTAAATTACACCTAACCCAAGTGCTCTTGGTGCTTCTAATTGATCAGAGGCAGCTGCACGTGGCATGAGCTGGAAGACTAGGTCCTGTTTGCTGCAGGTATGCCTAGCCTCCAGCTGCATAAAAAGCTGCAGTGTAATAACTATCTCTGTCCACAGCCTTGTGTCCCACCTCTAATGTAGAATGCTTGTCCCTTTAGAAGCCGGAGGTAGGAAAAGGGGCACCGTAGTTTTCTTTGTCTGTTTGGCAATTAACCATTCACTGGCTTTTTTTGTTGTAACATGCACTTCCTCTCTTGTTTTCATTCAAGCTTTGTGCACCATGGAAATTAATGTGGAGAAAGACAAACAGACAGGAGAGACCAAGATTGTCTCTGCTTCACCTATTGGCCCAGATGAGGCCCATCAAAGAGGATTCAAAATCTATGATGATGGTACCAAGGTAGTCTATGAGGTTCACTCTGGTGGCACAGTGGTAGAAAATGGAGTACATAAATTAAGCTCAAAGGACGTAGATGAACTTATGCAAAAAGCTGGACAATCAAGTGTAAAAGGAGGGTATGAAACAATGACTGTGTCAGACAGAAATGCGGTAGCTGATGGAAACCTTAGCCATACAAAGGAGCAAATGCTCTTCAAGGAGGCAAAGCTGGAAATGGTACACAAACCCAGCAAAGGGCACGCTGTGAACCCTCAGCCCCAAGACAAACCCTGCGGTGGTGAAGCTCTGGAGGCCAGCGCAGATCAGCCAGTGACAATGATATTTATGGGCTACCAGAACATCGATGACGAAGAGGAGACAAAGAAAGTGCTGGGCTATGACGAGACCATCAAGGCAGAGCTGGTCCTGATCGACGAAGACGATGAGAAGTCGTTGCGGGAGAAGACAGTGACGGACGTCTCCACCATGGACGGGAACGCTGCTGAGCTGGTCTCTGGCAGGCCCCTGTCGGACACGACAGAGCCCTCCTCTCCTGAGGGGAAGGAAGAGAGCCTGCCATTGGAAGCTACCCCAGGTACACAAAAGAAAAAGCGTTGTCAATGCTGTATTGTCATGTGAACACCTCCTCCTTCCCCGCTCCGGGCAGCTCCTGCTCCATCACTTAACTAGACCTCACTGTACTTCTAACTGCAATACTGTGAACTGGAAGTGAATGCCTCCATTGCCTTGCAGTTGGGTTGCTTTGCTTTCTAGTTCTTCAGGAAGAGGAATGCATGGTTATTTTCCCATCAGATGTACTATTTGGAGTTTGGGGAGGGGTTGGGGGGTCTTTTGCTTCCTTTTTTTTGTTGTTGGGTTTTTTCCCTTAATATCGCAGAGTGAGACATAAATGGGAAATGGAACAAAAGTTTTCATATTTATTTGATTTTTATATATATTATATATATATAATGAAAACATTTTTTACATTTTTCTTTGGTTATCTGGCAGGCTTGATCAGATTCCTAGGATTTTGTGGGAGCCTGAGTTTCACAGCAGCCAGATATGAGAGCCTTAAAAAAATATTGCTTCTCTTTTTTAAGAAAAATCACATTTAAACATTATTTTGTAGATCCTATTTTTTATTTCTTGGGGGAAGGCTTAAATAATTTTACTGTTTTAATTTGCTAAAACTCAGACAAGTCTTTCCCAAAAAGTTTGCATAGTTTTGTTTTATAGTAACTTTCCATTTTAGTTTGCAGTGTCAGAAAAACCCATCCGCCATTTCTGCTTATTGGCGATACCAAAAGTGGACCTTAATTATTCTTTCTAGAAAATGTATGAATGATGATTTTGCCTTATATAAATCTTCCAGATTACAGTATTGTATGTGTACTTCATCTCCCCAAATTACAGTGGAAATTAACTTGACATGAAAAAGATGCAGCTGTCACACCAACTGAAATGGAGTCACTGATCTAATTACTTGCCTTTCAGTAACTCTGCCAATGTTTATACATGAAGTTTTCCTGCTGAACTCCAGTAGATGAGAGATATTGCTTTCTATTTCCCTAGAATATAAATGAACTTCTCTCACGGTCTGACCGTGTTCCCGCTGGATTCAGTGATGAAATTCTCAGTGCTGGGAATGGGGGCAAGGCCAGAGTTTTATTTTGTAACTCTTAGGGAAATGTAATTTCTCATAGAGTGTACCTCCAGTGCACCTACATAATGACAGGTGATGGGTCTGATCCTGCCCTGCTTACCCAGGTAAAACTCCCGTGGAGACCCGCTGGAGTTTTGTCGGAGCAGCTGTTTTGGGAGAAGATCAGCCACAAGGTTAACGTTTTCAAAAACTGCTGGTGGTTTTGGATGCTTCATTTTCCGGTGTGGGACACTTCAAAGAGGCCTGATTTCCAGTAGATTTTTCTTCATCTGCCCTCTGAAAATCAAGCTTGTTAAAAACAACTCAAGGTGGAAATGTAAAAAGGTGAAGGCATCCAAAATCGGTAGATGTTTCTTTGCTTCTCGGTCTTTTGATTCTTCTAACTACAATGAAAAAGCAGCCAGCTTTTTCATGGCAAGATATTATGAGCCTGATTCTTGTCTCACACCGGTTTTGCTTAAGTGTAGCTTCACTCACTCTAGTGGAGTTAGTCTGGACTTATAACTACAGAAATGAGATTAAAAATCAGGATTTATATTTTCTGATCGTGTTAAAAAATGCCGAAGATTATTTTGAAGTGTCTTTGAAACTATCAGACTTTAAAAATCAATAACAGCAACTGAAAAACAAAATAAAAAAGTAAAAAAAAAAAAAGTAAGAAAACAACAAAAAGCCTCTTTTCAGTCTGAGGTGGTTCCTATGATATTTCTGTTCTTTCTTGGATGGTGCTTTTACTGCATTAATTGTTAGTTCAGAGCATCCGATTAAACAGAGTTCTTGCTCTGTACTCTTTTCTTTCTGTGCCAATGAAAAAGATACTTGTTCATGGTGGTGGTAATATGAGGCACACTGAAAACATACATGCCAAAAAAATGCAAAAGGTAGTTCCTGCGTTAGGTCACTCAGCCGTCAGTATAGAGCTGGTCAATGCGACTTCCCACCACTGCTTAGGTGAGAGTCAGAAAAAAAAAGCAAGCCAGGAGTAGAAAAAGGCAGCCACATCTGTATGACACCTACAGACATTTTGCTGGTCTCCATATCTGCTGCAGTGGCTGGATTTAATAGACTTCCACATGCTCCCTCTGCCTCCCCTGGGGGCTTTTGGATGGGAGAAGGACCAAACTCACCCACAGAAGCTCTGCACATCGTCCCTTGACTCAGGCTTAGGCGGTTAAGTTTTATCAAAGAGGAGAACGGCCGCAGAGCCCTGCGTTGCAACAATAGGTCTGGTGGCTGTTTGTTGGAAACTAGCAACCTGTGTTTGGGGTTTTTTGGTTGGGTTGTGTGGTTTTTTTCTTTTTTCCCAGAAATGCTAAGCATTTACAAATCTCTACATTTCTTAAAAAGAGACCCTGAGTTTTCAACCCCAGGGTGGCCTGGTGAGGCTGTCCCCAGGCATGGTCAGGACCCCAAAGCACTGCAACGCAAGGGGTGAAGCCCTTTCCCTCTTGCCCCTTCCCCATGAGCACTGTGGAAGCCGGGTGCGCTTTGCAATAGTTCTGTCACTCTGGGGCCTGTTCACCTCACTAGTAACACTCAAAAACAAATCTTCCAGCCATCTCCTCCTGGCCTAGCCAATCATCTCATTGCTCACCACGCTTTCCTCTCCGGGTGTGATGCCGCCTTCACGGCTACCCTGGCCTCCCGGTGTCTTCCCAGCCCTATCTTTATTCCCTTGCCGCTCCTCTCCCCGATGGACATTTTTTCCCAAAGCCCTCTGCTCGGGAAATTTGGGGTGTCGTCTTTACCCTAACCGACTCTGTCCATGCATCTCTTCAGCCGCATGCTCCCCTGTCGGATGACCTTCTGGTTCAGCACAGACTCAGCATTTTGGGGATGACTCCCTCAGCGGCCAGCTTTGGGAGATGCTTGCTGAGGCTGGGACCGGAACACGTCTGAGACCACTGCACCATCTGAGGCACAACGTGGCGGGGAGATGGTGGCACGCAAGAGTCCAGAAGTGGCCCTTTAGTGGTTAGAAGTAGAGCACAAGCCTTAAACCTTTAACCTGCCAAATACCTACTGCTCAGTACTTGTAGCTAACATTGAGTGCCTAGGAAGACAAGTGTTTTTTATGTGTTCATATGAACTCTATGGATAATGGGCCCCAAAAGATCCAGAAAAGCTAAAGGTTTCTCTGCATAGGGTTTGTCTTTATGGGTCAAAGGCAGTTCCACGTCTGAGGTCAGGAAAAACGCGAGAGAGGAGCAAATTGATCTGAACACGGAGGGCCTTAGCTACGCCAGCTGAAACACATTTACTCCAATCATCCTCCTCCTCAAGGGCAGCAGCTGTGCCTGGGCATCGGCGCATCCCTTCTAGCCATTAGCCTGCAGCCAGTGACATGGGAACTCAAATGCGTTAGCCTAGGCTGATGAATGTAAACCCGTTTTCCAGGGCTGCTTTGGGCTTCAAAGGGGTTGGTTTTCCCCTCGCCCTCAGATGGGAAGCTGCTTGTGGAAATTCATGCACAATCAGGCGTGAAGGAAGAGGTCCGCTCTACGGTCAAGCAGAGAGAGATTTTTGTAAGGATCATTGTGGGAGGGGTTTTTTGTATCGTTTTATCAAACTCCCTGTCTAACTTATGCCATCACATGTACATTTTCAATTTCAGCATGAGGGGATACAAAAAAGTAGAGTCAGAAACTGGTTCAATGATAGCATTTTGCCACAACAAACTGCTCGCCTTAACTTTTGTAAGAAAAACAAAAAAACCCACCTCTTTCCAGTATATCTTTTACTAGACTGGGAAAAATTAACCTATGAAACTTTTTTATATTTTGTATTTTCTGAGTTTCTATGAACCCACTTTCCATGTCGTCCCTCGTTTGCATTCAGGGACTGTTTCTTTTGCAAACCACTGCATTTTACTTCCATTCTTTCTTTTTTTTTAACAGAAGAAAAATACAAATCAAAAAACACAGCATTATGATTAGTGGCTAGGCAATCTCTTTCAATTACAAGAATATCAATACAGAAAGAAAAGAATTACAGGGTTGTTTTCTTTTTTTGATTTCCCGTGGCTGATGTACTGTATGGTATATGTTTACAGAACTCCTCTGGTCTGCCTTTGTGATGTTATCTAAATGAATGACAAAGTAGGTATGATGTGCCATTTGACAGTTTGCCTTAGCACTCTTGAGTTTCCTTCTTCTTTTTATATCTGTCTTTTCCTTATTTTTTTTCCAAAAAGTGCAGGCTGTATTCCAAAGCTGTATAAACACAACATTATCTTTCAATCCCCACCAAGAGAAGTGTGCACAAGCCCTTCTCCATGAAGCATACCTCTACCGGTGCAATAGAAGACCTCAGCCCTGCAAACAAAAATGCATATGCCTAATTCTGCTGTGTATAGACCTGTTCAGTCAACAGGACTACTCACAGGAGGAATGTGTGTAGCTGTCTGCAAGATCAGCAAGATCATCTTGTCTGCAAGATGATTAACACAGGGTGTAGTTTGGGTGTTATTTGTGTACCTGTACCAATTTTATGCACTGCTGAGTTTGCCCAGGGTGGTGTAATCCTAGAGGATAACTCTGAGCATTGCTACTTCTGCTGAGAAAAACACAAAACAAAATGGTGCTTAGCATCTGGTCAGATCACGTCCCAAGTCAGCATTGCTACCACGGCAGTGGTATTCATGAGCAAATATTAAGTGGGACTTCCCTGATAATTTATTAGATAATATCTTAGTCCCCTGCCATTCTACGCAAGTTCACTACTGATTAAAAGTATAGAGATACAACAAATTAATCAGAGCAGAAAGATAGCATACAGACTCACTGGAGAAACAAAAGGTGGTTTACCTTTTGATTTAGTCCAATATCCAAATGGCATACTTGGAAAGTAAGTGGGGATATAATAGAAAACGTAATATTTAACATTTGTGTATTTTTTTAAGGAATAAATATTTTTGTAATGAGATACAAACCCTAAATGGGGATTGAGTTTCTGAATATCACCCTACCCATGACATTGAACCTTTGAACTTTTTCATATGTTTATGACAATGCCCAGCTTCTTGGGATCTTTTGTAGATCTAACCACAATTTTCTCCAGGAAGCAGGATCATAACACTTTTTAAAGAGTAAAGTTAGAAGAGTAGAATCCAATATACCTGCTATGAACACAGCTAAATAAGTGTATTTATTTCACAGAAAATGGTGGACCTACACTTTCTATATAGCTAGACAAACTTCTTTATCTAGAAAGCCAACACGGTGGTCAATAGCTACCTACTTTCAGTATAGAGGTATGGCTAAATAGGAGAACTGTATGTTTTTTCACTTTGTCATATTTATCCAACATGAGATTTCAAATTGCAAGAGATGGTGCCACTGGAAAGAGTAGAAAAAAATCATTTAGACAAAGTAGAGGGGTTTACCACAGGCTGAGACATGATGTCTTTATTTTTTCTAAACTCACTCAGTTTCAACCAGTTCTCTCTTTCTATTAGAAAGTTTAGGATTTGCTCAGATTATGTTTCATGAGCCTTCTGGACAGCAAGAGTAAACTTTAGTTCTGAGCTTAATCAGAGGTCGCAGGCTATGACAATATCCAACAAAAATGTGGACTGTAATTTTTGTATGTAAAAGAGTAAGTTGTATAAAATGGCTGAATTTATTAAGTTTAGAATATAAATGGTTTGTCATCTAGTCCAAAGAGAATATAAATCCAACATGTAATATAAACTTATAATAATAACTTAGCTTGTAAATAGTGACAAGGGTGCATGAAGTTCTCAAAAATGTCCCACTCATATTTAAAATCAAAGCATTATAAAACTGAGCCTTTTTCCTTGTGAGTTCAAAGAGTCTTGCAAAATCTATAGCTTTTTTCCTGTGGTGGTTCCACTTAGGCTGTTCAGCAGATTAAGAATAGGCCACTTTTCTTAAGGGCAAACTTGTGGAGAATTCTGAGCCCTTCCTCCAGTTTGCAAAAGCTTCTGTTATTTTGAGGCGTTTTGCTGTTACTGTATTGCAAAGCTTTCCTGCAAGTGTTTCCTAAATTCTTCTCAGAGGAGGATTTAGGGGTTTGTTTTAAGAATTAATCTACTTAAGATATTGAAAAAAAAAAAACACCTTAATTAATTTTTCAGAATTAGCTGAGTAACTCAAGTCCACCAATTTGGGTATATTTGTACATTTTTAACTTGCACTGGTATGTTCGTGATTCATACCTGAATTTAGACCTTGCATATCTATTCAGTAGGTCTATAAGACCTAAAGACTTGCCCATGAGCATAAAATTAAGCACCCAAGCAACCCTTTTTAGCTTAATGAGATAACCCAGATAACTCAAATTTAAGCACATGCACAAATGCTTATAGGTTCTGGTCTTTAAACAATATGCTACAAGCAAGGCTTATGCTGCTTTAACTGTCTTCTCATTCCTTTAATTAGATAGATTTTTAAATGGTGTTGTGAAACTGGTGCTCTTTTCTTCAGAGAGGGGTTTAGAGCATGGTCTCCTTGCTGACTGTGTTTGAAAGTAGACAAACACCCTACAGGAACTCTCCAAACTCCCAGTGCCTGACGAGAGTAGGGCTGAATTTCATACCTGCACAAAAATGCAACGTAAAAGAGGCAGTGTAAGTTTTTCTTCCTATTTTTTCCCTCTGCATGCCTCTGCTCCAGACTCTGCCTGTCCCCTGTCTCTGTACTTGCTCTCATTCTAGACACCTTTGCTCAGCTGCTCCTTTTTTCACCCTCTCTCTGCTCCCCTTTTTGTGGTCTCCTATGAGCAAAGATAGAGGGAAGAAAAGAGAGACTGGAGTTAAAAAACACACCTCAGGCATGAGTCCCAAGTAAAAAGAAATGACGGTATCCCGTCCTCAGCATTTGGACAACTTCCTGCATTTTCCTAGATTCCTAGGGCAAATCTGAAGTAGAAGAGCACTCTCCCTATCTATTAATCTGGCATCCCATGGGTTGGCCAAACAGTGTGTTCCACTAAAATCATATTATTTAGGTAAATCTGCTGTCTCTCTTCCCCTTCCTGTGGGAATGCACTAAGCCCCCAAGTCAGTATGAGCTAGATATGCCCAAGTGCATAAAATATCAGCATGCAGAAACCAATTACAGGAGCAGAAGGCAAGCACCCCTTAATTGTCAGGTTGCTACTGGAGCAGGAGTAAAGGAGCCAAAAGAAAATGTGAACTTCCCCACAGACTGATTGAGCATGCAAAGGCATTCTCAGTAAAATTAGTTGCCAAGAAGCCACTGGTATCCCTCCAAGTTAATGTGCTGGTCAGAGAGAGGCAAACTCAAAAATAGAGAAGGTTTTGTGCAACCATATAAAGTCCCAATTGAACAAGCGCTTAAGCTCCACTAATCTTCAGCACTTGCTTGAAGTGTAACACATACTTAAGCACTGTGCTGCTTAGGGATAACCTTGAGGCTATGTTAAGATCGGCCGTATCGATGATTAAGGTGCTTTACTGATGATGGGCTCAAATTTCGTCCCTGTTCTTTTGCAAGTATGGATGTAGGCACTTCTTAGGGGCAGATACAGGGGATAAATCCATTTGAAAGCTTTTTGCTTTTCCAGTGGCCACTGAATCTAAGTGTGGCAAAAGTAGCCAAGCAAGAGCAGGTCAGGACAAAGGCAAAGAACGTATTTCTGAAGGTTTCCTGCCCCTCCCGACTACATTCACTCCACAGATTAATGACTCTTTATAGGGGTTCAAGAAAATGTTGTGTAAAATGCAGCTTTTATGGTGAATGTAGGTTGTGGTTGAGATTTTTTTGTAAGCTTTAGTCTCCCACTTTCTTTGTGAGCAAATGTAAATAAAATCCCATTTTGTTGGGGAAAAACTGCTGTGCTAACACTGGATTAGAATTGCTGGGGATAGCTGCTGTACTTTGTAACCTGAAGTGTACTTTTTTGACTGTTATGTTTTTTTCTTCAGATTAAAAAATGAGTACAAAAAACAAAAATAAAAAAAACAAGAACACTGCCAGCAACAGCCATGCTGTAACTGTGGCTTCTCTCTTTTTTTTTTTCCTCTGTACAGTATTACTAGTAAATAAATGCCTTTTCACTGCGCCTACTTCTGTGTCTTTTTAGTGTGTTTCTCTAACTACCACTCTTCAAGATGCTCTGTGATCTCGAGGACGTACCACACTGGAGCTGCCTCTCTCACTAAAAGAATTAAAATACTAACTCCACAGTTGGTTTATCTTTTTTCCTTTCCTCCACTGCTGTGCCTTGCTGCTCTGACTGTTATTTTTATTAGATGCTTCAACACGTATTAACTCAACGTACCTGTTACTGTCTCATTTCTCTTTTCCCTTTGCTTCTCATGTGACACTTTGCCAAGCATATTGCGGACCCTGTTGCTCTAGGATCACATGGCATCTTTTCATATTTGCAGAAGATAAAGGATTGGGTTTGGTCAGCAAGGCAGTATGTCCTGGGTCAACTTATTTCCTAACTGAGGAAAGTATTCCATATGGCATATATAATTCGCCAGAAATAATAACTAAAGATTTTAAGGACTGCAAAATTAAACTGCAGTTTTTTTCCAGGACTTATCACAGACAGTGTCCTCTGTATTTCAGGACTGAAAGAAGCTTGCCATAGTCTGACTTGTAGGGAAAAAAAAGAAAGAAAGAAAAAACCCTCGTATAGTTTTTTCTCAAGATGCTATATTTGCCTGACCTTAGAACAGTGATAGGACGGGTAACGTAGCCAGGCATCATAAGCCACCTTCTAAAAAATTTAAAAATTCAGCTTAAACTCAGCCATTTAAGAAACTCACCACAAACTGCACATTGCTACATAAGTACTCTCCCTCTGCTCCTTTCACACAGTAGCCGAACAGATAAATGTGTACGCACACACATGTATGATCTAAGTTTTTGCAATATGGTACGTTTTAGCATCACAGAAGAGAAAATGGCCATGTGCCCTGCTTTGCTGCTTTATAATTTAGTCCTGAAAGTTTTGCAGTAGGTGGGGCTTCAAGTTGTTTTTTTTCCTACTTGTGTTTGAGTGACAGAAAGTCAATTTTGTCTGTCCTAGCAGACTCTGGGAATGATGAGAGAAATGGTATGTTTCTGTAACCGAAGGACTAGAATTGATTCAGGTGAGAGAAGTGATCATAACTATTTAAATTTCTTTGGTTTTGCAAAGACCTTCCTAATTCAGAAGGCCTGTTAACATGGCAAAAGGAAGGATCATGACCCTGAGCTAGCCAAAGTGTCTGTGTGAAGGCCATGAAATAACAAGGGCATTATCATGTGTGACTAACTTAGTGCTTGGACACTCAGACACTTCAGGTACATACTCCGTTTTGTTGGTGCATACCATGGCCTGTGACATACTCTTATTTTCATTCCACCTTATTTAATTGTATAGCCATGAGAAGGTTTTCAGCTGAAAACTCATCCACTGCACAAAACTGGGTCATCCAGGAAAACACCAAAAACAGACTACACAATTTTGATATTGGTGTTGTTACTAAAGTTTCAGAAACAAAATATTTCCATGCATTTCCCCTTTTTAAATCTCTACGAAAAAAGTGAAATTTTGATTTTTTTTCCCCCCCTTTTTTTTTCCCCACCCTCATGACATGTAGGAAGAAAGAAAATGCTTAGCAACTGGTGAGATAGCGTGGCACTCCCCTGAAACTCTTCTGGAGAGGTTCCCTGGAGGTCAATGAGTAAGGGCATATGCAGCATGTAGGAGGCCAGCCCTCCCAGGTTTTTGTTCTTGTTCCTTTATTTTAATAGTTCTGTAACCTTCTGGTAACAGAAGAGAGATAGGTGCTTATTCTGCAAGTTCAACACTCGAGGTGTTTCAGTAGTTTGTCAGGGGAGGGGTAGAAGTGGAATAGCTCATTTTCAGACAGTCCCTTACATTCCTGCAGAACCTGCCCTTGATCCCTTAAAACTCATACCAACTCAGCAACACTCCGTGCTTCACACTACAATATTTTTGAGGTTACAGGAAGAAACCTCTAAAGCTAATAACTGTAGGAACAAATAATAAAAAAGGGACAAGAAATTAATAACAATTTTTGCTGTCCCAAGACCTCCGTTTGCATTCTCCATCTGCTGCAAAAGGTCTGCTCAAATGCTCATTGCACTGTGCAGTCACATATGAATCCGTTGTAACTGCTCATGGGGGAAACACAGGCTGGTCCCTAAAGGAATTTACAAAACCACAGAATATGGCACAGCTGTGCAAAACATCATCCACATTTACCCTTAATAGAAAAGCTACCTGCTTCTTCGTCACAAGTGTCTAGTTGACAGCTATCACCCTCTCAGATAAGAGAAGGAAGTAGATATCTGCATAGGAATGGAGTTTGCCATATCAGACTCGGGACTTGATTCTATGATTCTGTGATTCTATGATTCTATGATTCTATGATTCAATGAATTGGCTCCTGCCTTTTATACGCATTAGTTCCTCCCAGCATAAGTAAGCTGTCTGGACTCTGTGGACTGAGCACTAATAAAGATGCTGGTCCAGATCCTGGGAAACATTTCCAATTGCTGCTGCTCCGTGGGGTTCAGCATTATCTCAGAAAAAGTCCCTCACCTTCAGATCTACAAAGGTATGTAGAGACATTATCCCCTTGATTTAGATGAGGAGTGTAGGTAACTAACTACCTCTGTGGGTCCAAGTTTTTTCATCTCAGTTTTAAGACTGTAATTTAGGATAATTAGTACCACCCTGCCTTGTGGGGCTGTGGTGATGCATCTGTTAGTGTTTGTCACAAGACTGCAAGAATGTGGGGCATACTCTGTGTACACAGCATAACAAAATGTCTTCTTACTGTTACAGTTTTTGGAGAGGTTCTGCTTATAACGGCACTGCCAAACCAGAAAAAATAGGCTATATTGCAATCAAAACCAGCTATTCACTGCAGTCAGGCATTTGCTGGGAATTACGAGTTTGCCATGATTTAGGAAAAAAGGATGCAGCAGTAGCATGTTTGGTTGCTTGGAGATGGAAGAACAAAGAGAGAAAAACAGGTGGAGGGAAAAAAGGAGATGAATGCAAAAATGGGTCACTTTCTCAAACATGACAAACCAGTTCAGCTTCCTTTTTGAGTATTTCCATAGCGTGTAATGCATCACTGGCTACAGATTCCCTCTGGCTACAGATGAGTCTGCTCCAGCACTGGCAGCAATATGGTAGCTTTTGGGGGCAGGGGGGAGTTGGTTAAGCTAATTAGCCCTGCTGAGAAAGAGGCTATCTATTTTCTTGAGCATAGTCCCATGCTAAAATGACTGTACTGCTCTACAACCAGTGTGGTTACCTCTAGACAGCATTGCATTGTGGTTTGTAAGCATCTTGTGGCTTAAAAGGAAGGATACTTTTTAATACCAGCAGAAGGTCTTGATCATTACATTTCACTGGAGTGTGGTACATATATCATTCACCTTAAAGCAAATGAGATTACTTAACCTGACAATTTTTTAAACAGATTGTTTAAAAAAAAACTGCTCAGTTTTTGTTACATGTTAAGAGCTTTCTTCTTAACATGCTGCACTAAGTTATAGAAACATCTTTATTGCTGGAGAAATAGGGGTTCAAAGACAAATTGGTGGTGAGATGGAATAAATGCTTCCTTCTGCCAACCAACTTAGGCAATTTTATATTATTAGGTATGGTTAAGTTACTAGGGAGATGGGGTAAAGTGATGAAGCTGTTTAAATACCACGTGCAGTTGCACACTGAGAACAGGGCGGACATCTGGAAATTCTCCACTGCTGTTATTACAGTCTGGATTTTTTGTTACAGAAGCTGGAGGTCGTCAAGGGGTTAGTAAATTGGGAAAGTTAACCAAGATAGATAGTTTCCACTTACTCTAACCTGGGAAGAAAACAGCCCTTAACATGAGAGGAATCATACTCATTTTTGCTGCTACAACTTGTGTTGCAAACCTAGTGTTATTCAGGGTCCTTTTTTGAATCTCCAGCTCATGGAGTCAAGCAATTTGGAGGGAGCCTTTGCTATCATTTAAAAGAGACAAGAAGAGAAACAGTAGTTTCTGGGCTCCCTGGCTGAGGATGAAATCTGGAAAATACTTGCTCTAGCTGCACGTACAAGCCCTACAGAGCTGTGATACTCTGGGTCCCCTTTTCTGTGGTATTTAAGAGACTACAGACACTATTCTTAAGCACTGTTGAATACAATGAGGAAATGATAATAAGACATATGGAGACGCTACTGAAAGGTCACACACTGTTTATTTTCTTCACTTATTTTCTATGTCAGGATTTAGAATTCACAGAGCTGGAAATACTGTGATTATTTTACTGATTTATTTTCACAATGTGCCAAACATTTGCCAAATATAAGCAAATCCAGGACCTACCACAGAGGCTGTAGCCTGTCTGTCTCCATTTTCTCTGCTCATTACAACTCCTACAGAGGAAACATCAGGGCTGAAAGCTGTAGACAATGTTCAGAGTATTTAAAAGCTGTAATTGAAAGTGGAAGTAAAAGGAAAGCAACTCTTTTTTCTCATCCAGCATCAAGACGAGTCCTCCTCTAATCCATAGACTTAAAGGGATTAAATCCAGTCTGATGTCAAAGGACAACCTTTCCCAGCTTAACAGCTGCAAATACTGCAAACAGGGCCACCAAGCCCATTAGAAAAAAATCCACATGTGCTTTCAGGATCAGGACCTTACACCCTGAGCCAGCCCAGTGAACTCAGAGTGCCTACATGGGAAGTCAGTCAGGGCAGACTTTTGCTGCAAAGCACTAGAAATAAAGTATTGAAATTAGTTTGAAAAATCCTCTCTGATGCAATAGTATTTTTAAAGATAGGTCCCTGAGTGTCAGAGAGATTGCAGGCTGTAAATAAACAGTCCCAGAAAGAGAAAATCGGGGAGGGGAGCACAGACTCTGATCCAGATACCAAAGAAAGCACGCCCAGCTTACTCTGAAGAAGTGCACTATCTTCAGAGTCATCAGCAGCACTGGAGAAGCAATTGTTTTGTCTTTTATAAAGAAAAAAAAATTACACACAAGCAAGATCTTCTCTTCAGGAGGGGCTCTGCTGTGGGCAGAACTTCAAATAGCAAATCTGCTTACAGCAGCAAGAGCCAAATGGAGGTCAAGGTTCCAGTTACACAGCCTGCGGCATCTGGCGTGTACCAATATTACCCACTATAAAAGCACTTGACTCCCCCACAATTTCCAGCCTTAATTTTCCTCTTATCTGTTCAGTCATTTTCAACTATGTGCAATTATGTTAAGAAAAGTTTGGCCAGAAGAGTTTATAGAAAAACTAATCATTTTTTCAGTAATAAGCAGTTATGTTAGTGAATTATGGTGATACAGGTTGCTGAAAGCCATGTTGTTCAACTAGGTGAGAAAAAAAATGTCCAAAAAATAAAGGACACTTCCATAGAACAGACCTGTAAAAGATAAGTTGGAGAAAAATGTAACCCTTCTACTAGTCTTTGAATCCCCAGTAATGGCATTTGCCCTAACAGAAGAGAACCAGACATGTGCTTGAATTTAATAACATGGGTAGCTACATTTACTTCCATGGATCTGCTCGTGTCATCCCATTCACAGGCTTGGAAGCCAACCATGTATGGTCCCTACAGAGCATGGGCAGCTGGGATGGTGCTGGGCAAGGAAGGGAAGGAGGCAAAAATTATTGCTGCATGCTCTTCCATCTGAAGGAGGCTGAGAACTCTGTCATCATTAAAGCAGAGTAAATAATATTGGTTTGATTCTGGTGAAAATGAACAATCAAAAGCAGAGCAGGGGATTCTACCATACTGAACCCAAACTGAAACTTTCTTAATTGACCCGTTGTTTAAAAACAAACCTGGTTTTTTCAAAATCAGAAGTTCGAATGCCAGCTGGAGGCTTATCAAACAAAAAAAAAAGAAAAAAAACCCCAAACAAACAAAAAAAAACACCAAAAAAACACCAAAACCCAAAACAAACAACCAAACAGAAAAACCCAGTATCTCATTTGGAATACATTAAAAATATTGCTTTGACATTATCAGAATGTTCCCTTCAACTTTTTCTATCCAAAATCATTAGTGGAATTCAATATGTTTTCATTCTGTCAGAGCTCATTTTTTTCCATTTGCTGTTCAGATTCAAGGGGAAAATTCACTTGGCTCCAGCCTATCTGCAGCCTGGAGGGCTGACACTACAATTTCAAGTGAAGTGTGTGTGATAATAAAGAGCTAGCCATGGGCAACAGACCCACAGCTGTACGTTGCCAGTACTGAACAATACTCCTCTCTCTGCTTGTTGTGGCCAGCTCTCTGATTTTCCCTTCCCTCCTGCCTGCTGCCCCTTTCCCTTTGGCCGCACGCATATTTGCACAGCCTCCTTTGAGCCCTGCTGCACTGCATGGATGTCGCTGAAGCGGAGAGCACTCTAATCCAGCTTGTTGCTACCACCAAAAGGGAAGACTCTGGTGTAACATCCATTGCCATGCGTATGAAGACCAGCCCGCTATTTAACAGATGCTAAAACTTCTCAAGAACAACCAACTGATGAGGAGTGATTGCTATTATTGGACTCATCCTCCCCTGGACACAAATCACCCTTCCAGTGCCATGTGTGCATCATGAAAAACCTAGGCAATACTGACGTCTGTAGGAAAAAAGGCTTCAAGCCAGATGTAATATCTGATCCCGAAACAAACCTTCCTTTTCTCATTTCGACTGCATAAAGTAAGGAAAATTCAAACCAGGTAGTAGAGGTTGAGGCAAGAATATAAGATGTTTGTGCCAAAAAGATCTTAGTGAAAAAACGTCTTGCAGATCTCCTAGCCCTCCAGAGAGGTCTGAAGTGAGAAGCAATCAGAAAGATATTCTCCAGAGAGAAGAGTGCAGCCTCAAAGCCAGAAACTCTTTGGACCTGGTCACTGCTCAGAGGCACTAGTCTCTGCATCCCTTACTCAAGTCACCTGAGCTCTCTCCCTCAACACATCTGCTGTCTATTTTTTCAGGTGGAGGCACTGGGCATCTTATGACAGCAATGTGAGCATTAACTAGTGTTTATAGGGACTATCCCCAGTAGGTTGTAAAGCAGTTCCTGTGGCTTCTGCCTGTTTCAATATGAATAATTAACACCAAATATATCAGAGTTACCAAGACGGAGTTGCTAGCTCTGTTCCATTAATTTTGCCCTTAAGGAGAAATCCTCTCCTGAATAAAATCTATGTGTTTTGGTAGAGGTAAGCTGGCACTCTCTGTCCATATAAACATATGGTGCTGTGTAAGTGTCAATACAAGATAATTCAAGGTCCATGTGTTGATTAGTCATATGAAGAGGATAGCTTAGAAAATTGTTCCTGGCACTGGCAGGGAACAGGATTCCCTCTTTATTGAAGCAAAGTGACACCAGTACTCCCCAGCAGGCTGTAAGATGGGTGATTTTTTGTAGTTCAACACACTTACATTCCCCCTCTGGCTCTTGCAGTGGGGGTCACCAAAGACAGAAAAGTGCCTAGTTGGACAAGGCATGGCGTCTGGGGATGTCTTCCCCAACCTCATCTGAGTTGAAGACAAGGCAGGCAAGGAGGAACTGGACCTATTGGTGGAAGGGAGTTCTGTGAGAGAAGAAAAGGGGGCATATTTGCAGCTTTTCTCCACTCTGCAGGAGATGGAGAAGCATCAGGCAGCACAATAAATTGCAGGTGGACAAAAAGCCCATTCTTCACAGCACTAATGCTGAACATGGGGTCTGGGCTCCAGCCTGCTTGGCAGGTCTATCAAGGAGACCTCATGCCGTTTACAAATCAGGGTTGTTCTTTTCCTGCAATAAACAAAAAGTCAACAGGCAAAAGTAAACTTGGGAAACACACTGGACAGCTTGCTTTTGATCAGTTTTTGTTTTGTATCACAGCCTATTGCAAGCCTTTCTTAGGTCAGAACTACCACAGCCCAAACACAGGTCTGCTGTCCCTGTAATTCAGAGCAGAGAGGAGAATAGACCACAAAGATCCAGAGCCAAGCCAACCCCAAACTTCGGAGCCAGGCACAGCACAAGGATGAGAGTCAGCCATATGATTTAAAGCTGGACCTAGGTCCAGGCTTCCCCAGAAATTGGGTGAGCCAGCACCTGTGGCTTGGTGTGGATCCATCCATGTCGTTTGTGCAGGGCTGTGCTGTACAGAGCATTATGTCCACATCATACCTACTATTAACCAGACCTGTAGACAAAGATGAAGTGCCTCCATAACATTAACTTCAAACACAGAATATCCAAATCTGATCTAGACAAATTCCCAGATCTAAAGGTAAAAGGTCAGCTTCAGCTGGAACAAAAATTATATTATTCAGGTCTCCAGATGTGAACTTCCCTCCCATTTTCTGTTTTGGTTTAAAAATAATCTCTCTGTGTAAAATCATTGTTGTGGCACGATCGGTGCTTGTCAGTTTTGTCTTGAAAGGTTCAATCAATCTCAAAGATTGCATTGGCTTTATGCTGGACTCAGCACTGGGCTGAGCTTGACCACCGACCTCATAGTCATGAATAGTTTTATACTTGCAGGAATTCTGACTTGTGTGTAAGAGTGTGTGTGTTCATGTATGTGCAGACATCTTCCCCCTCTCCTGACACAACAAATACAGACTTGAGTTTATGAAAAATATTTGGTATTAATTCTAAACAGTTCATCCTTTTCTTGGTATTTGCCTTTGGGTTTTTCAAATTTATCGAATCTCAAGCTCACTGAGACAGGAGCCACTTTTTTTTGTTGGCAATATACCACGAGTATCCTAGAACATGGCAAGAACAGGGCAAAGGTGGAAAAGTTCTGATGTCTCATGTCAAAAAGCTGGCCTCAGATCCTGCATCTTACAAAATCTGGTAAACTTTCAGCTGTGTAGTACTACCCTCCCTGGAAGCAGCAGCTGGAGTCCTGGCTCCACAGCAATCAATGGGAGTCTTGTTTCTGATTTCTTGGGACCAGGATACACAATGAATCTGTGTATATAAATCTTTGCAGACCCGGATACTAAAAAATTTACAATCTGAGTAGTTGTCTGTATGGAATGATGTACTACTTTACATAAGCCATAAATCTTAAATCAATATACTAGTATTACAAATACCTGCTTTCCATGGAGGGGATGTTACTTTTAAAAGAAAAGTCTATTCTGCTGCCATAAAGTCCTGAATATCCTGTAAATTTTACATTTTTCTGAATGTAAAAAAATATTTATAATTCTATGAATACAGTCAGTGTAGTGTATCCCTTTCCCCTAGTAAAGAGATATGAGAGTTCAGTCTGGACATCAAATATTTATGAAAAATATATAAACAAAGAACTTCCAGCACAGCCATGAGGGCCTACTGAAGGTATGCAGAAAACTTTACTTGGCATTTGTTTACTTCTTAAAACTCTACCTATACAGCCTTTTGCCTATGTCACTCATTGACCCACCTTCAAGATTTTGCAGTGATGTCTGTGCATGCCCAGCTTTGAGAAGAGCAAGCTCAAATTCCAAAGCTTCCAAGCTTGGAAATTCCAAGTACAAATTCCACAAAGAAAAGTTAGGATGACATTTGGATTAGTTCTTATTACCAGCAATAGTTCATATTACCAGCAAAGTGGTGTGATTTAGTACAAGTTCTTCTTCTTTCAGAGTTCTTCTTTTTCATTTGTATTTGAACCAAATTGTTGTTTGCACAGTACTGTGAATGAATGCATCAGTAAGACAGAGGGCAACGTAGTTATTTTTATTAGAAATAATATGTGGTTCTAGGAGACTATAATTTTGTTTTCAGGTAAAGTAATAAACCCAAGGTGGTTACACACATGAGCCTTGGCTTGGCAGCCAACGTAGTGTAAAATTAGACCTCCCTCAAGACCCATAACTAGTTTAATGACAACTTAATATAGCTAGTAACAAAGTGATAGCATCTTGCATTATAGCATGTATGCCTTGTGCAACTGACTTGGTACACTTGATTTTACTAAAGTCCAAACAAGAATTTGTGGAATACCCTTCATTATTTCCAGGCAGTAAGTGAAGAATTGAATGGAAGGGGTCTTTAACAATGGAAGTACACAAGATGCTGTAAGCTATATTTTAACATTTAAAGTCTATTTTAAGACAAGGCAAAGTTATTATTTAAGAGTAAGGTAGATGGCTTCTCATCATAAAATTAGTGCCTTACGACCATTCTGCAGAACAGGAGTCAGATTACTTTAAAATGCACTTCAAATCACTCCTGAATATTTGCACTAAAATAATATGTTGTAAAGTTTTTCATAGGATCAAAAGGAACATGAACTGGATTAAGTTCCTGTGGTCCTATAATATAGCTTGCTCTTAAAAAACTCCTAGGAAAGCAATAAAATGGTTCTATTTCAGCTCCTTTAAAGACCCAAAGAATGGTGACACAGTATATGAAGAAAGCAGATAGCTGCCTCCAGAGACAAGCATATTAGGACATCCTGTCTGGGTCCCACTGGGATTAGAGCTTGAAATTCTGCTGTCTCTGAGTGAGGCTGGTTTTGGTGTCTTTCTGACAAAAACTAACAGACCATGCAGCTACACCACATAAAAGCCATCCTTGTGATGTTGCCAGTTGAAGTTTCTCGACCCAGTGCATGGGTATAGCATGGCTAATAACATTTTCACCCAGACACTGTAATATCTGAGCACTTAACAATTTTCAGTGCAGTGAAATTTCACAGCATCCCATTAAGGCAGGGAAGTGCTATCATTGTTATATGAAAAATGAGGAACCGAGGCAGAAGGAAATGAAACGGTTGCCTACAATGTGTAAGCTCAACCAAACAAACATTTTGTGATGCCGATGTGCTTTTCACTGTTACCATGCATGCAAAAAGTTTCATCTGCACAGAGGACAAGTCCTGAACAGAAAAGCTACCAGCCAGGTAACTCTGCTTCTCAGCTGCAGGGAGCCCCATTAAAAACCCGTACTAGGGTGCTTCTGTGCTGAGGGTGGGAACAATTACGGACCCAAAACCTCCTATATGTACAATTACAACCCCTCAGCTAACACTCTGCTTAGCAATGACCTAGCAACCATCATGAGGAAGGCATCTGCTGCCCCATCAGTGTGCATTATAGGCATTGGGAGCTGTTAGGTACAGAGGCAAGTTCTTTTTATTTTATAGAGCGGGCTGTTTTGCAGAGTGTGCTTACACAGAGCCAAAGACTACCTGCCATTGCTTTATGGCTATCTTTGTGCTGGTGCACTGATATAGGATGGAAGGAAATGCCATGGCATTACATAGTAGAAGCATGACTGTTCCCATTAGAGAGGCATCTTTTACTGTTTCCTTGTAAAAGCAGCATTCTGACAATGTTTTTGGAGGGCAGAAAAAACACAAGAACACAAACGCTCTGCCTTCCTTTCTCTTTTTCTTTTCTTTTTTCAATTTGCTGCAACCTTCTGGTAACTCAGTCTCAACTAATGCACAGTTTTCCAGTGAGGATTACCCACATCACTGATTCTTCAGCAGGAGCACCCTGACAAAGACAGGCAGGGCAATCAATATGCCTTAAACCACAGTAGCCGGAGATGTCATTATGCAGCAGCAAATGCAAAGTAATATCCCACTTTACTAGGATAAGATCTACCTTTTCATTTTATAGCCACAATAAAATAACAAATTACAAACCAGGAGCTGTTTGGCAAACACTGGTCCATTAAAAAGGAAAAGGTGAGCAGCCCTCCAGGTGAAGATGAAGGGAGATTATTTGGTACCCCTTTAGTCTCCCTCCATTGTTTCACAGATCCCCCATACCTGAAGGCACCAAGACAGAAGGGAAAAGCAGAAATGTGAAATGCTACCTTGCAATGCTCATTCTCCAAATGTTTATTTAGAGAACAAATATACTTCCCATTATAATTCTAAGCAGAGTTGGGCATCCAGCAGTGACTTTTATAGAAGCCCAAAAATTAGAGATCTACCTCAGATTCAGAGAACAAGGATTCATAGTCCCATTCCACCTAGGTTGCACTGAACAAGCCTCTGCTTATATCTCCATCTGTTTATTTCCATTATGTATATACAAAGCCTTAGGCCAGACACTGTATCTCAACTGTGTTTGCATTACGCAGGAAACATCCCTGCTCATAAAGTCTATTAGTTTTTAAAGTGTAGGCTTTAGGGTAGCACTGAAAATTTCATATGACTATCACTGTTTTCCAAACAAAAAAAAATTGTGTCTGAATTCAACTATTCACCTTTTTCTGCCAAACGTAGGGAAACATTCAGCCCTGATAAAAACATGTGAACATCTCGTTGACTTCAATGGCCATTCAGCTTAGCTAAGTCAAAGCTGAATTAGGCCTTGGGTCTCAAACCGTCTTGTCTGCTCTTGCCATCTGTCTTTCTTTGCTAATCTAATTCCTTATTAAATAGGGTGTCTGCAGTGAATGTGAACCTATTCTGCTGATCCTTTCTCTACAACAAACGTTGCTAGAGGCTAAAATTCATAAAAGTTATAAGTACTTTAACTGCCTCTGCTTCTGGATACTGTGTAAGGTTCTTTTAAGGTGGCCTGAAATTCAGACTGTGAATGTTTATATTCCTGAGCATCCAATGCCTTTGTAGTCATGTCTTACACATTCAGAATTACTATGTCGTTTAGCAAACTATAACTTATAACAGTGCACGGATTCACTGTCTGTCCTCCTTAGAGGTTTCTGAACTGGTAGTGCTAAACATGGCAGTTCACATACCATGTAGATGATGATGGTGTTATACAGAAAAAAAAAGAAAAAAAAAAAAGAAAACCAGACAAATAAATGTCTCCATGTTAACAAACCGATGGACAACAGATCTAGAAAATGTATTAAAGGGACAAGGCAGAGATGTGTCCAATGACAACCCTAATGTAGTGATTGTGGATACTGGAGGAAGCCCAGGGGAAGGTCTGAAGATACGGGGTGGGTGCAGGTGTTCTCCCTATATGAAGTCTCTTACTGCTGCTGTCAAAGACCATTGTTCTGGTCCAGTGGGGCATTTCTTGTGTTCTTAGAAACTGTCTTTAACTGAACTAGGAGAAGACTCAGTGCTGTTCTCAGAAACAGAATGTGGAAAATGCAAACAACCTACCTGCACAGTTAAAATAAATAAAGCATGACAGGTTTTTTTATCTGTTACTCAGTTCAGGTTGTGAAGAGAATATTTGAATAGCCTGAATAAAGGAAGAAGCAGCCATGAACTTAATTTAAACTCAGACTGAACTAATCACAAATTGAAAGCTGCTGAGGATCAAGTCATCTGGTTGTCATTTAAAGGGAAAAAAAGCAAAACAAAACAAAAAACAAAAAAACCCAAAACACCAAAAACCACCTCTCATCTATTCATTATGTCTCCACAATTTTATGTTCCAGGCAAGACTTAACATGAAAGCACAGTGATTCTTTCAAAAACAGGCTTTCTAATACATTTCTAATTTCTAGAAATTTCACAATAAACTTAGCTTGCTAGATTTCAACAGAAAAATTTTGAATGTGCAGCCTGACGTTTGGGGGCTTACTCTTAAATCTTTTGAAATGTCCTGATCTTTGTTTGTTTTCAGAACTGGAATCTCTCTACAGGGCAGGCTGCCTCTTTAAAATGTTACAGTTTAAAATCTTATAACGGAAGTAATAACTCTAGCACAGAAACAATAAGTATTTGACTTACAGGTAATATGAAAGTTAATAGAAGCCCTGATGTAATTTTGTGCTTTCTTCATGCTTTATTCCACTAGTATTATGGGCTTATTGTTCAGGATGAGAGCTGTGAAAAATGTTTATTGGTACACTGGTACAGGCTCTATGCTGCTTTTTCTCAACAGGGTGGCTAATTCTCTTAGAAGACACTTCACTGAATCAACAGTCCTCACTGTTCATGCTAAGGAGTGGAGTGCTCCCTCAGTAAGTTTGCAGATGGCACCAAGTTGGGCGGGAGTGTTGATCTGCTGGAGGGTAGGAAGGCTCTGCAGAGGGACCTGGACAGGCTGGATCGATGGGCCGAGGCCAANGTCTTTTCCAACCTTAATGATTCTATGATTCTATGATTCACAGAAATAGAACAGATAAAAGGAGATGCACGTATGCTACAAAAGCTACATTTTAAAAGGAGTTCAGTTTTGTTTATCACAGCTTTAGCATGCCCCCAGCTAGGCTTAGGGCTCAGGCTCTGCAAAAACTCCTTGGTCACATATACTGCGTATGCATCAGCTTCCACTTTGGTGTAGCCTGCACAGACAGACTGCCTTATCAGGCAGGGAAACCTATCACACATGAGTTCTGCCCCAGCAGGTAATGAGGGTGCTGCAAGCTAAAATCATGAGGCTCCGAAATCTTGAATGCAGGCATAGCTACCAAAGGCGAAGCATCAGCCTTCACTGTTCTTTGACACACAGTAGAATGCAAGTGCTTAAAGACATTCATTACCTCAGGAATGTTTTTAATTTCAAATTTAGACAATGCACACCATGGGACAGATAAACAGCTGAGAGAACAAGTAGAACTGAGCTGATAATTTCCACAACTCTGTAGAAGTCAACCAGCATTTTCTGACTGACTTTGGATTGTGCCATAGCTGTTTTTTCTACCCTTGAAGAGCCATGTTTAGCATTCCACAGACACAAGAATCAGAGTTTTTGCATTGCATCAGCAGGGCATGCTTTAAGGAGCATGTTGTGACTTTGAAGAACTGAGAGAGGACAAAATCAGGATCCCATCCCCTTGGGAGTACATGGCTGGCCTGTGCTCATTTAGGAAGCACAGAGAGTAAGCACCTCTTTAATCTCCCGCCATGTTTATTAATGTGGAGGTTTGGTGGGCCTCCCAGACAGAATCCAGGTTTTGTGTTTCAGGATGCCATCTTTACATGAGTCCCCAAACTGTGGGACTAGAAAGTTATATCCAGTTAGGCCATCTCTGTGCAGCAGGACTCAAAAAGTATTCATGAAATGTAGCTTGTTATTCTTCTCATAGTGCCCTAAGTATTGGCTGGAAGGTGATGGATGTTGCATCGTTTGACATTGCATATTAACTTGTGGTTTTTCCTTAAATATTAAGCCTTTTAGGTGCAAAATATAGCCCAATATCATGACACTAAAATCATAATTTATTTTCTTTTTAGTTTGGCTTTTGCTTTCAAAGCACTTGATCTCTTCCTCTATTAGAGAGCCAAGCAATTCTTTAGTGAACTCTTTCAAGCTTGGATAAGAAACATCACTGGAGTTTTGACCAGCAAGTCATGCCTCTTTTGGATGTTGTGGCTGGGAAATGAAACATTTCACTACCTATTTTAATTCTGGGGAGGTGATATGTGACTAACTGAGGAGGATATACCATATCTGGATATTATGTTTGCCTGTCAGTTTGCTTTTTTGGGAAAACAAATAGTACTTTGAAAGCAAACACTATAATTTTTCTTAATTATATGTCATTTTCTAAGATTGCCAACCTTATCCACAGAGACCAGAGGCTGATGAATCTTCTCTAATTTAGTGGTAACTTACTCTATAAGCAGTGTCTCTGAAATGACTGAAGCTGATTACTATGCAGCACAGCTAAGTTTAGGTGAAGACAGGTGTTTTCATCCTTAAACGTCTGGATCTTATCTCTCATGTCCTTTTGTTAAAAGTCAGATTATATTAACCTTACATCAAGCAGTGATTTTAATTTGACTATACAGTTACCATCCCTGTTCAGTGCTCTAGATCTCTTCTTGCACATGATAGATCTACTCTCAACTTCAGGTGAACCAAGTATCTGGCCTAAAAGGGTCCACTCTCCTGAATTGCATGGCTTTCCAGCAGTGTCATGGCTTATGCCATGATAACACCAGTTCACCTGCACCTTTCAACTCTCATGGGCCTATCTAGGGAAGAGCAAGATTTCATTGCACAATTTACAGGATTTGCACCAACATGTGTGTCTAGTACAAATGTCTTTCATACCTGACACATTACTCCCTAACACAACAGAAGATAGTGACAAGGCATTAATTAATACCATCTTCTGTCAAGCAAAACTGGCAGTTTTAGCTTTGCAATGACGTGTTGATACAAATTTTTCTGATAGCAAAATTGCACATTTCTTCAAAGCAACTGACAGTACAATCTTAACTCAAAACTATGCAAAACGGGAGGTCAAATGCCAGGCCAGTTCAGACTGTTTGGGCTAGGTCTGCCTCACTGCTGTTTGGTCCTCAACAAGTACAATCTAATCAGGCAGATGAGCCCACTCTTAGTCTACTCCGGGGTCTTGTTGTTGCCTTGTCAAGGACTGAAATACTTATTCAGGGTCTTATGCTGTAAAACCCCCTTGTTTTATTTGTTTAACTCCTGGGTTAACTGTGAAAATCTTGCAATATGGCTTTTTTAGCAGTGTGGAAGAGACTTCTCAGAATAAACTCTACCTATTTATTCCTAAATCCACTAGGTAGATGTGTGCTGTTCAATCATTTCTACTGCACCTTCAGTGAGCCTGCCATTTTTGTCAGACCTCCAAATGCAAACCAGATGCAAAATGTCACCCCTGAAGGAGACCATGAGGTGTGAGAGGAAAATCAACAGTGATAGGTCCTCTTACATGCACTCTATTACCTGCAGCTAAATGTCAACAGAGTATGATTGTCCGTCCTCCTCTGCAGTAATGCAATCTGACGCATATAAAGATTTACTCTGTTGAGCCAGTCTGGTTGCCCACCACAGGGAAGAGCAGAAAAGCATAATTGGAAGAGTCATCTAAAGACACAGTTTGCTGAAAAATGGAGATTCTTTCCTCCCATTCCCACCACAGGCACTAGAAAGGCATGGCCATTTATTTCAGCAGTAGTATCCACTAATGAGGAATGTTCTACCTGCTGCTAAAAGTCACTGAAGAGGAAATTAAGTTTAACTAGATACCTACCACTTTTGACTGTTGGAGATGCATCCATAGCATCTTCTGCATATGCATGTAGCAATCCCAACTGTTGGTACATGCAGCTGCAGGTCTAACTCCAGGTAACAAAAGGGGTCATAAAAGCATGCCTCATCTGCTTTGTTGTGGGCAAGATTAGCATGATGAAGACAGGATATAAACTGTCTCACTTTGCAGTTAAGGAAATTCAACACAGCTCTTGCAGTCCTCTCTGTTGGCTCTGCAGAGAGAGTTAAACACTCACCTTTGTGGTATTTACACACATGCATTTCTTGGGGACAAGAAATCCTCTAGATGGATGCAGTGAGATGACACCACAAGCTATTTGTCTCCCTCACTGCATTACAGACATGCACTTTCAGCACTGTTTGTGTAAGTGATGGCTTTTCTTTCTCCTATTAGAGAAAGGTTATCAGTAGCAGATAATCTTTCTGCTACCTTCTGCTTTCTTTCTGTGGTTGAGTTCAAGATGTCATGATTAAAAAGAATTTGCATGAGTGACTTGTGCTTCCCTTCTTTATATCATTCAAGGAGTTCTCTGCTAGTTTTAAACCCTTGTGCAAGGCAACGAATTCATTGTTTGGCTGCACTGCTGCCACATACAGGAACTAACTCTAGGCAAAGCTAGGAGGCTATCTGCTCTTTTAATAATAGAACATCACACTTCTTACCTGGCATTTCCAAATAAGAGAATGTACTCCAAGGCAAAGTATTACAAGTAAGAGAAACAAAAGTCATAGTTTTTCCCTTCCTCATACCTCCCAATTCATGTTAGAGTTTTAGTTTATTTCCCGCAGACATTTTGTCCTCCAAAAACTTCAGTGTTTTTCTCTCAATTTCATCATAAGCTGTTCACTGTCAACAAGATTGCTGAGTTTGGGAGCAATTTTCTATGCAACATTGCAATCTCATTCTCTTAGAATAGCTTTAACCTTAGGGCTGGTCTATACTTAAGGTTTCATTGCAAAATATGTGTAGATTATGTTTCTGAGGGCTTTTTGCTTGCTTCATAGCAGAAATGGTGAACTTCATAGCACACTTGCAACTATGTAATGCTACTACAACTAACTATTGAAAGGGTTTTTGCCACAGAATTAAATCTGTGAGAAAATGCATGCACAATCTGAACCAATATTAGTTCATCACTACTGGTCACAGAAACGATGTTGGTAGGTAGAAATTCCTCGTTAAAACAAATAAGGGACAAAGTTCGAGACTGGTGTTGCATGACCTTGTAGTGAACAGCTGAAGATATAGCTGTTTTCCCAAGCTGCCATCACTTCCCACACAACTGAAGCATGCAAAAGCCATGTCAGAGTATTGCTAGCCTGGGCTAGTTCAAATCACTCCTGAACGCCTGACTGAGCTGAAGAGAGCTAATCCATCTCCGTGATGGAGATCTGCAATGGCTTTAACTACTCCACTTGCAATCACCAATGCAAGTCTGTTTAGGTGTTTCCCAAAGTGGTGCCAGACTACACCTGCAACTAAAATCATAGAATCATAGAATAGTTTGGATTGGAAGGGACCTTTAAAGGTCACCTAGTCCAACCCCCCTGCCATGAGCGGGGACATCTTCAACTAGATCAGGTTGCTCAGAGTCCCGTCCAGCCTGACCTTCAACGTTTCCAGGGATAGGGCATCGACCACCTCTCTGGGCAACCTGTGCCAGCGTTTCACCACCCTCATTGTAAAAATTTCTTCCTTACATCTAGTCTAAGTCTACCCTCGTTTAGTTTAAAACCATTACCCTTTGTCCTGACACAACAGGCCCTACTAAAAAGTCTGTCCCCATCTTTCTTATAAACCCCGTTTAAGTACTGGAAGGCCACAATAATGTCTCCCTGGAGCCTTCTCTTCTCCAGGCTGAACAACCTCAACTCTCTCAGCCTTTCTTCATAGGAGAGGTGTTCCGTCCCCCTGATCATTTTTGTGGCCCTCCCCTGGACCCGCTCCAACAGATCCATGTCTTTCTTGTGCTAAGGACTCCAGAGCTGGACGCAGGACTGCAGGTGGGGTCTCGCCAGAGCAGAGTAGAGGGGCAGAACCACCTCCATTGACCTGCTGGCCACGCTTCTCTTGATACAGCCCAGGATACAGTTGGCTTTCTGGGCTGTGAGCACATATTTTCAGCTCATGTCCAGCTTTCAATCCACCAGTACCCCCAAGTCCTTCTTGGCAGGGCTGCTCTCAATCCCTTCATCCCCCAACCTGTATTGATGCCAGGGGTTTCCCCGACCCAGGTGCAG
>VZTQ01010904.1:259865-397790 GCA_013400755.1 Pelecanoides urinatrix
TTAAAAGACGTGTAGATGAGGCGCTCAGGGACATGGTTTAGTGGGCATGGGGGTGTTAGGTTGACGGTTGGACTTGGTGATCTTAGAGGTCTTTTCCAACCTTTATGATTCTATGATTCTATGATTCTATTCCCACTGTAATTCTTTCTTCTTAATCTTTCATGTGTTGCCACATCAATAGGGAATATCACTTTCAGGTGGACAACTTAATTTAATACCAGTGCCTACCAAGGGCTATGCAGAATGCTAGTTGTGGCACAGGTGTGAAACTAGGCAACTCACGTCTCCATTTAGCATCATAGTCACCAGACTGCCCTTTCTTGGTGGGCATAGGCTGCATATACATCAGTACTTTGGCAAAAAAACAGTAGTATGTTTTTTTAGTGAACTCATCCCTCTTTCCTCAACCACACTTGCAACTGATTCAGATGTGGAGTGATTCACACTATGTGATGAGACTGTTGAGTCGCAGGCAAGAGTCCTTTTAGAGGAAACCAAACTAGAAACTTTTCTGCAGGATCACATGAAACACTTTTCAAACCCTAGTGGAAACCCAAATATTCAAATCAAGTATTACTCCTTCTGACACTGCGGTAACATTCAGTCCAGGGAATCAGACTAAATCTAGTCTGATATTAAATCCTGGAAATACAATATAGATTTAGAGATGTCAGCACCCACTGCTCCCATCCTCTGATCCACTCCTACTGCACAGCTACTTGCTAATGCAGAGGCATCCACACAAGGAAAACATGCTGAAGGCTTTGCAATTCCAAATACACTGCAAAAAAAGATGTACGGGGGCCTGAGTATGAGAGGATGCTTTAGTGAAATGGTAAAAAAAAGCACATAGCTCTATTTTACATCTGTATTTGGATAGCAGGAGAGCATATAGGTATCAGTAGACAATCAGAGGCCCACTATGTTAAAATGCTCTACAGACATAAAACAAGGAAGGTCCTTTTTGCCTGAGATTAGCATGAATAAAGCTATCAAAGTGAGCTGGAAAGAATGAAAAAAAAACAGAAGAAAAAAGAAATCAGGACAGAATAAACTAGATGCCTTTTCTGCAGTGCCACTTCCAAAGCAGCAACGCTCTAGGGGAACCCCAGCAGAGATGAATGCAAAGGAGGGATGGATCGATCCTGTGGTAAAGTCACAGGATTAGACTTCTGGCTTTGCAGACTTCTCAGGAGTGCTGAGAGCACAACAAGAAAAAAAGGTCCCAATTTCGTTATGACGCACTTCCACTGGTTTTAATGCAGTCTTTAAACCTTGCTAGGGGCTACCTATAGGCTCTGTGGACTACACGGACACCATAGCTCAGCATGTGGGAAGAGGAGGAGTCAGCTCCAAAGAACCTGTGCTGGAAAAAGTTAAAAGCACCCACAGGATTCTGGCATATAAGTTGCACTGACTCTTTTTAATATTCTTCCCCCAGAGCAAAAGACATCTATCTGAGACTGCCAAAAAGCAGGAAAACCCACCAGCCAATGTTGTTAGAAAGAAAGATACAGGTGTGTAGTCAGTGCCTCCAGTGTATCCATAGGTAGACTGCAGCTCAAGCTAGCACTGTTAGCATGTGCCACTGTCCGCTGCAGCAACGAATAAGCAAAGGGATCTCAGATGCACCGATCCTTTTGCATAAATAATCATAACACAACTGTGGAGTATACACAAACAGCAATGGTTTGAAGAGACACACTCAAGATTATACAGTGAAGTAGCAGCAGAGGGTATGAATAACTGTCCTTGTACTGGCCAAGGATTGCAGAGCCATTTCAAGCTGTATTATTACTTGAGCCGTATTTCAAATTTAGTAGGTGCACACAGGGCTGTGAGAGCGCAAGGAACATTATTCAATGTATCTTCAGCGTGAATGTGTACATTCAACAGTGCTACTGGAGATGATACATAAATCCTTATACATCCTTATCCTCTATAGAGGAAATCATGTCACCCCTATAATTTAATTAGAAAATACTCACTGATTTAATCTAACTCTATTCCACCATTATTTACTGTAATTATTGCCATTGCTATGGAAATTCCAAAAGCAATCAGGCAGCTGTCTGTGGCTAGCTTAAGCAAGATCATCCCTGGAGGTGAAATCAGCAGACATGTTCTTACCTTCTTCAAGGTTTAAGCTTGATGTAGAAATAAAAGTGCAGAGGTTCTTCTTCCAGACAGGACTGACAGGGTGCCTGCACCATGCCCTGAGGGCTGCGCCTGTAACCTGACCTCACCTGATAAGCAGTGGTGCCTACTGCCTGGCTGACGGACAGTGTTCACTAATAAGATGCTCTTAGTTAAGGTCCTAGCTGCTCTTAGTTACCCTTCCCTTGGCATGCACAGAAGTGCTGAAAAGTCCTCTGGCTTCTCCCCAAGATGAGATGAGCTCATCCCAGGGATGGTGTGAGCACGGGCTCACCTTCAGCACGGCAACACAGACAAGCACAGAGCAACCAGAGCCTGGGCTACTCCCTGGGGGTGGGAAAGCTGGACCTGGCAGCCAGGGCTATCCCACCACCCCATCAGGGACCAGGGCAGCCCCAGCCCCGACACTGGGCACCATCCCTAGGGACAGGAATGGCCGCTGCGGGGGCTGAAATTGAATATGTTCTTCCTGAGCCATGGCGTGCTCGGTCAACCTGCTAAGCACCCACTGCATTTTCTCCCAGCACTGGCTGCCTCTCCACAGCACGCAGAGCTGTCTCCAGCTGGCAAAGATATTTTTCAGGTTTTTTTTTTGTACCCTTTCTGCTTTCTTTAACAATGCTGACAAGATACCAGGCTGGCCACACAGTGTGGCTGGTAAAAATGGATCCAAGCAAAGCAAAGCAAACAACCTCTCAGCCATGCATATTCTCTGATAAGCAATAAAATGTCTTTGGTTTTGTAGGCGCAGGAGGATCGGATACGCTGCCGAGGGACCCGCTGGGACCAGGCTCCTGTGAAAGTCCTGAAGCCAAGGAGGGTGCAGGGGTAAGTCTCCTCCCACCACGTCCTTGTGGGAAGCACAGGGATCCATGCTGTGCTCAAACATAATGCCTGATGGCACCCCACACGCTGTGGGACGGGCCACATCTTCAGCTGCAAGGAGGTTGTCGTGGTGGGAGTAGTTTGCACAGCAGACTCTGTTGGTGTAAACTGCATTCGCTTGACTACCGCAGGGTCTCCTAAATATCTAAAAGCCCAGTGCAATGGTTGGGATTAGGAGGACCTTCAATAAAAGTGCCTCTCTTAGGTCATCTTACTAAATAATCCTGGCAGCTCACTGCAAGACGGTGTCAAACCAATTCTCAATCCTTCCTCACCATCAGTCAATCTCCCACAGGTCTTCCCTTGCACCTTCTCTTCTTCTCAGGCCCCTCTGAGGTTACCGCTACCCCACCTCCTTTCATCTGCTGGAACCCGCGTGCGAGCAGCTCGCCAGCATGAGGAGGGCAGCGGCTGAGGAGCATGGTCCTCTCCTGGTAGTCTGGTGTGGTTGGGTGGCGCGTGGAAGCATTGAAAGCGCATTTTGCTGGAAAAGGCGTGATGGGGATATTCCTTTTTCTTTGTCATTCTCAGTGTGATTGTGGGCAGCCATGCGTTTTTAACAGCAGCAAATGAATTTGTCGGTAAGACACTGGGACTGGAAATGGAGTGAATGGGCAAGTGAATTCATGCAGGGGCAAGACGTTAATCGTCAGGGCTACTGACACTGCTGAGCGTGTAGCATGTATATCGAAAGACAAACCCAACCATGTTAAAAACTAAAGACTTCTCTAAACATTTTTTATCATAAATTGGATTTTTAAATAAAGATGCAAACTTGGGTATATCTAGTCCATATTAATGCCTAAATTTACTTTAATCTTTTACATTTCTTTAAATTAAATTAAAATAGTAATCAAGGCTGTTAAACTGGTTCAGATGAAACTACAAAGCAGATTTCAGACTTCTGCCATAAAAGCAGAAGATTTTTTTCTTAAATTACAGTTAGTTAAAGTTAGCCCAATAACTAACTCTTCCGTTTAGAGAAGCATTTGAAGATAAAAATGCAGCAAGCTTGTATCTTCTGCTGGTCTATGAGTCAAAACTGGTGTGAGAAGCTCAGATCAGCTAGGTTTAAGATCTTAAAGGCCATGGTGAATAACCAGCACCTGCAAGCAGGGGTTAGAAAGAAATATACAGGTGTGTAGTCAGTGCCTCCAGTGTATCCATAGGTAGACTACAGCTCAAGCTAGCACTTTCTGCTGCAGCAACAAATAAGCAAAGGGAAAGAGTTAGGTGCAAAACAGCACCTAAAGTCAGCACCTGCAAAACCTTTTTTTAAATGCGGAAAATGTAAATGCAAAACAAGTTTTGAAAACCTTTTCTGAGATTTTTCTTATCATATTTGCTAGTTTCATTTACCATTTAAAAAAACATTAATAATTTTTTCAAAATCTAGGTTTCCCACAATTTTTATTTAAGTGCTAATAAAATCCAAATGGGGCCAATCTGATGTTTAAAACAAACAAACAAACAAACAAACAAAATAGATCTGCCAATAAACAACAAATATGAATCTGACTAAATGTGGTTAACAATTTAGAATGGACAATATAGCGCAGAATTTCATACTCTTGGCTATCAAAAACAATGACCAAATTTAAGGTTAAAGCTATATAAAGCAGCAAATCCACATGTCCTCAGGGGCATGAGTCAGTGAGAATGCACCTGTCTTTAGTCAAATAATTTACAACACAAACAATACAAAGTAAGGTTCAAATTGATAATGCAAAGCCATCAAAATGAAACTTTCCTGTTATAGTTAAATCAGATATTTAAATCACTCTGGTTGCAGCTGGATCATGGACTTGCACAGGCATTCCCAGACATTTTGCACTGGTTGCTATCAGTGCTCTGTTCAGTGTAGCATCGCTTTGTGGCAGCTCATATATTGCAAGCAGAACCTGTAGGACTGCTGGGAAAGATCTGAGCTAGAGTTTAATCGGTCCCTAACTTCCCCTGTTTTAAGTTAAGGTCATACTTAAGGAAGAGGGGAAAAAAGATTCAATGACTGTGGAATGCAGTTTGTTTTAATAACACAGTACTTCCAATGCTTGGGAGTGTAACACCATGCAGAACAAAATCTGACTTAGCATTGTTTTCTCCTTGGTTTTAAAAAAGAGGTCTCATTTTTTAATAACAACCCCCCGCTGAAGGAGGAGGTTTAATGGCAGAACTTTGTAAGAGGGAGGCTGACTCAGTGGTGCTACTGACGCAGTGTGAGCAGAATCAGCAAAATGCTAGCACAGGAAAGTCAATAAAGTCCATGAGAGAGTCCATCCTCGCCAGCATTGAAGAAAATTCATTTAGTCATAGCAAATGACCAAGTGCTGAAATTTTCTTTAATTACTTGCTAACAATTTGTGGAAAGTATTTGAGGCAAAGACTACATGGAGCAGCTGGATATAAACTCTTCTGAGCTTGCATTTGCTGAGAGACAAACCCAAAACAATTGTCCTTTCTATCGCTAGACAGTCAAATGGGCAACATTATTTTCATATAAGAAAACCATCAATTTTAGATTAACTTTGAAAAGAATCTATATAGACCTAGTTGCAATATTTTTTTGATGATACCAAGAGAAAGTAGGTTCTCAATTAATAGAAATCAGGAAATAGAAATCCACATATCTCTGTTATTTTCAACAGCCTGATTACTCCAAGTGGAGACCTGGGCCACCATGAAGTTCCCTTCAACTTTAACAAATTATTAACAAGAAGCAACAATGTACCCCTAGGTCCAGACTGTGCTCCTGACTGTATGGTTCAAATCAATGGTAATTGCATAGGTTTCAATAAAGCATAGAAAACTTTTATACCTAATTGGTAATGACATTCACAACCAGTGAAGACAGGATATGGATCAGTAAATAAATATAACACTTCATCCTAGTCATGAAGCAAAGTAATACTCTCCCTTACAAGAAAGGAAAAATATGGTCCTCCCAAAGAGCTACTCTATGTACTGTGCTCAGAACTAGCCAAGCTGGACCTATTGTTGAACAAGCCAAAGTTTATGAATGATCTAGGAGTTTTTGATGTTTCTTCCTTCTTTCCTAAATAGCAAAATGCTGCCTCTTCATTGTTGCGTTTAAAACACATCCTGTTATGCCTGCAGCTCTTTTTGGAGTGCAGGTTCAGAATACCATGTTCTCTATGACTGAGCCTTTCTTGCAGCTTTTGCTCAAAAAGCAGAATGTGTATGTGTGTGGGAGTAGCATAAACTGCAGCTGTTTTTCTTTACTTTTCCACCATCATTACTGCTGACTGGTAATGAGGAAGAAGACATACGTATACACCATTTGGCTTCTCTGCAACACTGCTGTACAGGAGGCTGGGAGATTATCTTGGTGAACAATTCCTAATTTCAACATAAAAGGATCAGCAGTAGGCTGAAAGAATCTGTTCTGCAGTGAAAAGGATGCTGCTATTTTGCTGGAATATTTTATCTGAGATATAGAACTTCAATTTAATTGTTTTTATGAATTCTTTTATTGCCAAAGAACCTAAGTAAGTTCAGGAAACTCTGGAAATATTAATTAATTTCACTGGACAGCTGCTTAAAAAAAAAAAAAGTCCAAACAGATCCAGGATGCAACCCCTTCCCCTCACTCATCCTCCCCCTCGCCCCACTGCCATAAATGCACTGTGGCCGAAAACTTTATAGATAACTGAAAATGTCAGAAGTTTTGATATTTTCAGCATTCTGGAGCAGTTTAAAAGGGAGATGCTCTTTCTGCACACTGTATGCATTTGAAGCTTCTGTGAGGCCAGACAGCAAAACTCCCTGGTCATCTTTCAAAGCGTAAGCCTGCATCGCCTCAGATGTCCTCCTCCCTGACCCTTCAGGCAGTTTAGGATGCTGCCACGCCAGCCATGGAGGGGTGCTGGTGAAATTCAGAGATATTTATACAATAAAAATCCAAGGCAAGATACAAACCAGCTTCAAGGAGTAAAACAGTTTATTTTCTGCAGCTGATGCTTTCCCCTGTTGTCTCCTGCCAGTTCTCATCACCAGTTTTCCCAGGTCATGCTCTCCATCCCTGGTTCTGGCCACAGCTCACCTCGTGCTGAAGTCAGTGGAGCTGGGCTGGGTAACAGAGAGGAGGATCCATCTGAGTTACTGAAGTGCATGTCACAGCACACAGCTAAGAGTTCATTTCCAATTATGGTCTTTGCTAATTGCTCTCGAGTGCATCTTCATGTCATGACCGAGGCAGGCAACGTTGGCCAGGGAAGCCAGAGGATCGTCAGTTGTTCAAAATGATCAGAGCCATTATGTTTGACCTCTGGCATTGTAATTTTATTTCTGTGGCTCTGCATGGGAACTGTCAAAGCAGAGTAACAAGACTGTCAAGCTATGGTGCCTGTATAAAACATGCCTACCTGCCTTCTTATCCAAAGACAAATAAGATTGCCTGCTCCAACAGTATGGGAGTTAGACATTAAAATGCACAGCAGTTTCGTAGTGCAGAGCTGGATTTCCATAGAGAATACTGTGTATTTTTAATTAGCAGGCCTAATCAGCTTGTCTTACCATCTCATTACAGTTTGATTTTGCATGATTTCACTTCTGATGATCGGAAAATGCAGTGAAGCTAAGACCTCAGCTTACTGCAGGGACAGCCAGTCCTTCAGGTTGGCCATGGGTTTAGTCATCGGGCCTGTTCCCTTCCTAATTTAAGAAAGGGACGTATCTTTAGGAAACTGTGATATTGTTGTTTGATGAGGAAAAAACATTCTTTGTCATGAGACAAAGAATTTCTTCTTTGAACATTATCCACTTGTCTCTGACTTTCTGAGGACCTTCAGGTAGGCTTGGTTTTCTCACTTAATAATTTCTAGAATTACCATCCACCCTGCAGCAAATGACACATCCCAGCTGGAGGCATTTAACACCATTGCAATAGTACTGGAAGGAACAAGCATCCAGCCTTGAATATAGGGGGGGCTTGGTAAAATATCTGGAAAAGGCAGCTCAACTGCTGAAGATTTGTACTTCAATGTGCAAAATTCAGAAGATTAAAAGGTATCAAGAATTTACAGGAGCGCTCATTAAGGCTGTAGCAACATAAAGGTGGAAACGTTAGGAGTATGGCAAGAGGCTCTTGCTGTTCTTCTTCTATGTAGCAGGGATTTCAGTCCCTGGAGGCTGATAGGGTTTCCCACGTAGGAGTAAAAGCAAAGACAGAAGGATTTCTCTTCTCCGTAGCTGTCAGAGCACACCTGTGGCAACCCTCCAGGAAAAGATGGCACAACAAAATGTGCCATTCTGCATTTAGTTAATGTTTGGAACTGGAGTAACCACTGTGCTGGCTTTGTCTGGTAATTAAATGTACAGCATTTAAAAATACTGACTTGTTTCTGAGGCTGCTACTTGTGAGCTGAAAAAGTTAGGAACATTTAAATACAAGCAGGTAAAATCTAAATGGTATAATTTTTAATAGTTACAGAAATACTTTTGTGTAATATTATTTGTCAGTTTTGATTCCCTTCTTTCTTTCCTGATATAAGAAGTTTTGTGTAACCTCCTTTTCTGTTCATCACACTTTCTTGCACGAGACTATGTCAGTTCCTCAACTGTTTCAAAATTCACCCGTCTCTCCACATCACAAGGGTCTTTTTTGCTATGACTGCAACCTCTTCCAATCCAGGCTCCCTTCCCAAATTTCTACTTTCTACATAAATCCACACAAGTGTTTAAAAAAAAACCAGCCTGTTTTGTCTGCTGCTTTCACTCTCTTTCTCCCACTAGACCTCTTTACAAGATCTACCCAGGCCTCTTGAAAGCTTCTGATCAGATTCCCTTCATATTTTTTCTCTGCTGCAAGTCCCCGGTTCCCACCCGGTTCCTGCTAATTTGTTCTTCTCATTTGCTGCCACTTTTACTTCAGTCTAGTCTCTTGTGTCTCCCACAGTTGCTTATCTCCCTTGTTGGACTCTTTTTCCTGGGGTGACTCTGGCCCCAGTTTTTCCTGCAGGGGCAAATGTCTCTGCTCCTCAACACTCATTATTGCTTACATTTTGATAACATCTACCGGCCAGATAAGAAATCATTATGTTGAATGAGATAAACTTACTAAAGGAAAGCCTGTCTCTAGTCGAGGTCTCAGTAAACACTTTGGATCCATCTAAGAGCCATGGCATAAAAAAATGTCCATCTCTCTCTTCCATCGCAGTTTTGATGATTAATGGCAAACTATTTCTGTGTTCTCTTTGTTTGCACAACTGGAATTTGTAGTTACATTTATAACTGAGCCCTTGCAAATACTGAGAAGTTGAATACTCAGTGAAACACACTGTGTTCGGGTGTTTATGTGTAGATATTTAAACATTTCTGCACTGTGTGTTTTGTGCATGTGCTACACAAACAATTCTACTAACTCTACGGGACTGTCTTTTAACTATAGAGCCTAATGTATTTAAGCTGCTGGAGGACAACACTGCTTTATTCTCTGTAGACAACTTTATTCTTTGTCTTGTCATTTTTATTGTTCCACAGTGGTAGTGAATAAAACCCTGCATCTGTTCCTCAGGAAGGACTTAATCCAAAGCTCATTGAATGCATTGGAAGAGCCTCCATTGGGCTTTGGATCAAGCTCTTTAGTTCACAAACAAATGATCTTTGTGAGAATATGCTATTCAAGTATTGTACATAAGAGTTACAGAGGTTTCCTATTTCTAAAATAATGATTGCTCTTTAAATCTTTTTTGTTATGTCTGTTTAGTTGGAGGAACAATATGCTACTGTACATAATTGTTGAAGTTCTGTAGTCTGTGATTGTCCTGCCCCAGCAGTTGATATAAATGTGGAATATGAAATGCTGTGGTAACAAGTAGTGCTATATTTATATGGCTTTTCCTATGCACGCAGTAATTCAGAAAATATAGAGAGATATGCTCCCTGCCTCTGAGGATGTTCAGGCTCAATCAGGCAAGCTGGACACGGGCAAACTATCTTTCAGAACTGCCTTATGTTGATGTTATTGATGAAGCAGACTTGAAAGAGGGATTTGCAGAATAAAAGAGGGGTACTACTGAATGGGATTTTTTTCCTGTGCTTAGGAAAAGGAACAGACTGAAAGGAGACACAAAGCCCACAGCAGGGGAAAGAAACAGGGGCTATTGTGGAAGAGGGCACAAAGAGACTAAGATAAGGCAGGAGTAATCAAAGCAGAAACATTAGCTGGTGTAAGACTGTAAAGAGCTTTAAGCGAAACCTTACATCTCCAGATTTGCAATGACTGCATTTTCCACAAGAAGGAGGGAGAGCCATGAGTCAGTTATGCAGCGGTAACCCCACGAGCTGCAATAAAAAAAATTTCTTCCTTACAACATCACAGGTACTGAATAGTTATCTGGATTTCTTGTGAAGGGGAACTAACAGTTCCCATGAACGGAAGAGAACACGATGCCAGTGAAACTTGGCTGGTTTTGCAACTGCAAAACAGAGTAACTTCTTCACATGGGCGTAGATAACACAGTTACTACTGGGTATTACTCCTGTGATAGAATTGCTTGCAGTAAAATACACTTCACTGTGTGGTAAGTGCTGGCAGGGCTACGCACATAGTTTATAAGCTGATGATGACTAGAACAGTTTATGGAGCCAGTACTAAAACATTACTCACTCAAGGAGTCACATTTAAGTCAATGAGATTACTCATGTAGCTAGTTGCCGATAGAGATCTTGCCAAGCTATTCTACCACATAATAGATGTGTGTAAATGAACCTGTTAATCAGCTGAATAACTTCAGAAAATAATTTTAAAGTTTATACTACGTTAGTATTTGAGCTCCCTAAGCACAGCTGAGGTCCCGTTATGTTCTGCAAACACCCACTAACAGGCAGTCCCTGTCCTAAAATTCATCAACTCATATAGACAAGTAAGGGAAAGTGACTTGCCTTCAGTCACAACACAAGTCATCAGCAATGCCAGGAATAGAACAGGGATCTCCAGTCAGTTACCTACTGGCAGCTTCCTGCCTCTGTAATACTCAACATTTCATCCCCGTACTGAATATAAAGCATTTATGAATGTGACCCCCAAACTTCCCAGATCTCTTCTGCTAACTGACTGATGGCTCTCTGCATTCATTAGTTTTATAAATGCACAGAGAATACACAGAAGTATCATTTTCATCTCACACGCATTACTGCAAGCCAATGCATTCTCTCATCCGGCTCATCTGCATGTTATTCTGCAGTCAGAGAAATAACCAGAACCACATGGAAAGGAAAATGAATCTAATCACACAATTTCTGACAGCTAATCTAAGACACTTAAAATCTGCATTCCAAGCAAAACTCATTTTTCATACTCAGAGAAATTCAGTGTGGAGGCTACCAGATCAGGCATCACCTTTCAGGACTGCATTTCATTTTATAAATGTTATAAAAGTGCCTGGCATATCCAGCATCATTATCACAGTATTTTCCTTCTTTTCTTCATTCTGCACTGCTCTCAGCATCTTTGGGAGTTCATAGAGAACAAGAACAGTGTGCAGGGCTGTAAAACAGCAGCCTGAAAGAATTTCTTCCTAATAGGAAGAGGTAGCCCCTTTGAATTATTCTCTATTTGAAGGTTTGCTGCATAACAAAAAAAAAAAAGTGCCTCACTGAAACTGGGCTCCAATATACTGACAAAGTCCCAAAGCAAAGACTCTGAGTAACTCCTCTGTCTCCTGGGTAAAGCGGGAGCAGCAGATAGGGATATGGCTTCACTCTCTCCCCATTTCTCTCTCCTCTCCTCCAAACATCTTCATCTTTCATTTCCTTCCCTTTATCTCCCCATCCTGAGCGGCCCTGTGTCTCTTCCCCTTCCTAACTCCAGGCACTCTTGGTTGGCAATGGCTCTGTCCTCTTTCTGCCCATGGAAGAGGACGCATCTGTACAGAGGCAGATTGTAAACTAGGTCAGCTTATGTGGCAAAGAAAAAAAGAGCAGAAATAAGAGCCTTTTTGTATAATAACAAGGTCTCACATAAGCATGTGGCCCAGTTGTCAGAGGTGTTAACTGTCTGCGGTTCCCACTGACTTCAGTGGCACTAGTCCTCTTGTCCACAGGGTATTATATAGAAAAACATCCTCAGTTTTGCAGCACCCTACAAGCAGAAGTTCAGATATGCCGTTGCACTTCTTTGAGCTTTCCCAAGGACGTCACACTAATCTCAGGATCTGTTTTTGTTGGTTTTTCCTACGTGTTCAGCACAGCCTTGGGATGTACATTGGTCAGCCGTTGGAGAAGCAACGAGGTAATTCCGGGGATGATGCATCCCTTTTCAGTTTACAGGGCATATAAAGCAGGCCTGACAGGGAATGACAAGTGAGGAACTGTCATTTGAGAGTTAAAAATAACTATTCTTGTTGACAAATATTGGGTTAATGCAGCTGATCTTTATACTCTTGCTACTTTCAGAGTTTTTAGGACAACACCGACTAATCTTGCAATTCATTATTTAGGTAAAGATATTTTAACTTCACAGTAAAAATTAGGGAAGGCTGCACTCTGGCAAAGATTAATTCCTTCTTACCCCTACCTGAAGCCCTCTGCAATTCTGTAAAAAAATTACAGACCGTTAACAAAATACATCATTAAACAAAACCTTCAGACATAATTTTCTCCTGCTGTTGTAACTGTTGGAAATGCCAATTAGAAGCCATAGACAAAACTCAGTAAAATATACATGGTGAAATCGCATTTGATTTCCTCTGTGGTATATTAGTCATGTGCTACCTAATTAATACTAAGTAAATCCATCCCTGTCATAAGAAAAAAAAATTCAAACAGTATCAGTGTCATTTGTGATATTGCTTTATCTAATGGAACAAAACCTGTGCTGCAGTCACACAGTTCAGTCCAATCCTGGACAAGGCCAGTAAGCAGGAGAGGAGCAGAAGACAACTGTTGGAACAAAGGGGCAGAGGGAAGGGAACCCAGGAAAAGGAGCTCTCAAGTTCCCCCTTTGGCAGTGTAACGTCTTTGTTTGCTATAAATATCACATATCTTTCTCTACAGTGTGGTATTGCCAGTCCCCAAAACTTGAGGCCTTCAAAAAGCATGAGACTGGACTATGCTTATTTTAATTATGTTTCTGAAGCCTGAAGGGGACTTTTCTGCATGGTTCTGAAGTTTTCTGCAACTAAAAAAGACTAATTGACTTTCCTCCCTCCCTTCCTCATGATCACTGGCTTATTCTGTTTCTAGCAGCTGAAGTTTCTAAAACTCAAAAACATGGTCAGAGCTGTGAAACATCCAAAAGGGATGCAACCCCTATGCTCCTCTTCCCCTCTCTCTCTCCTCCATGGCCCCACCTTGCCATTTGGATGGCCTACCTATCTGTGGGAGTACGGACTCTTACACCTGTGGGGCAGCCTGGTGGGCGTGAGCAGTGATGTACGTCCATGTACAGTTGCTTCAGTCAGGTGTCAGAGGTGCAGCTTTCCTTTGCTCCCTGCCTGCTGCCTGCAAACAAGCTGAATGGAGCTGTACTGCGGTTCCAGCACATGCCCTGCACAGCTGCACCATATCCTAGAAGGACAAAGGGTAGGAGTTCTGTCTTTGGGCAGGTAACGGAATTGCAAACATTCCTGGGAACATTCCTGGGTGGTGCAACAGAAATACCCCTGCTCAGAGCTGGTCTCCCTTCCTCCTTCTCATGCCAGATGCTAGGGGCAAGTAAAAAATATGCATCAAAAAAGGCCATCCTTGATCCAGAGAATTTGCAGCCAAGTATGAATGAGAGAAAACAGATGGCTACAGATGAGGAGAATGGCAAACAGTTCCTTGGGTCAAAGATCTTCGTGGGGTTTTGTCTGTACCACACTCCTATGTGCTTTCAGACACATACATTTGCAAAGAGGGTCATGGCCACATGTAGTTAATTAGTAAGATGGCTTCTTTCTTACTTTAATAGCACCGGCCTACAGGTCTGCAGTTATGTATGTATGCATCTATGCCCTTACACCATGAGCTTTTATTATAAGCCTTTTTCACTATCATGGCATTCAGGTAGCAATGTGCCTGTGTGTGAGCATCTGTGTCCTTGAGTTCTCACCGAGGATGCAGCAGCTGAATTATCAACAGTAGCATGTAACCTTTCATTTAAAACATCGGCACCTGAAAAATGGAGGGTGGCAAATGTGACACTAAACTTCAATGCAGGCTCTGGAGAACTAGAGGTTTGCAAACCTTGTGCCTGTACTGTGCAAATACAGAGATGCTAATTGGGTTAGAACTAAAGGACACCTGGATTAATGCAATCTATCTGAGAAGAGTCAACATTGCTTCTGTAAAGTCCTGCCTTAAACAAACCTCTTGGAGCTCTCTGAAAGGGTCAAGAAAAATGTGGATAAAGGTGATCTAATTTCCATATCTGACTGGATTTCCAAAAGGCTCTTGACAAAGGCTTTTAAGGAGACTAAACAGCAATAGCAACAAGAGGGAAAGCCCTGGTATAGCTCAGTAATTGCTTAGAAGATAAAATGCAAAGTACAGGAATAAATGACACGTTCTCACAATGGAGGGAGGTGGTGGGTGGTATGGGGTTCTCTAAGGGTCAGTGCTAGGACACGTGCTGTTCAGCCTACTCATATCTTACCTGGGAATGGAGTGAAATAGCAAAGTTCATCAGTGGTATTAATTTACTCAAGTCAGTAATAAGAAGAAAGATCATGAAGAATTACACAAGGACATTATGAGGCTGACGGGGTAATATAAGAAATTCAGTGTAGGTAAATGTGAAATTATGCAGATGGAGAAACAATCTTGTAAAATGGTGGGCTCTGAGCTGGCCATTGTGGGAGTAAAATCTCAGGGTTATAACAGGCAGTTCCACAGAAACATCAGCTCTGTGCTCAAGAATTCCTCACATAATATTGTTAAGAGAAAAACATCATTGTGCCACTGTATGAATCCATGGTTTGCCCACATCTTAAATATTGTGTATTTCTTCATCTCAGAAAGGTTCTATTAGATCAGGATGATGTTCAAGAGGGCATCAAGGACAAGAGGTGCAGACTACGTGTGGACAGAGGCCCTCATGAGCAACTGCAACTCTTCAGCCAGAAGGAATTATATGAAAGGATTACAGTGGAGGCCTGCAAACCCGTGAGTGGCTCAAGGAGAGCACTAGGAGCTGTCCCTCATCTCCATCACTGGGGATGAGGGGATAATTTAAGTTCGTATTGAAACCAAAAACAAAAGGCAGAGGCTCTTCATGGGTGGACCAGTGAAAATCCTTGCCAGAGCCTACTGTAAAGGTTGCAAGTGCATTTGGGTTCAAGGGGACACTGAACAAGCCCATGGAAGTCAGCTCCGCTGCACATATTAAAAAAAAAAAAAAAAAAAGAAGGCCAAACCACACCAATAAACCCAAAAAGAAAAGGAAAAAAAAAAAACAGCAGCAAAACCACCCCGAAACGCACGGCTCAGGAAAGCCCCGCAGCTGCCAGCGGCGGGGAGCTCCCGCCCTGCACAACCCCCGGAGGCGGACCGCGGGGCCGCGGTGCTTCCCGCCGGGGCTCGGCGCCCCCCCGATGTGTGTTGCCCTCCCGCCCGGCGCGGGCACCTGTAACAGGAGAGGGCTCGCAGCCGCCCGGGTAACCCGACCGCGGCGGGACAGGGGCGGATGCGCGGAGCCTCCGCGGGGGGCGCATCGCCCCGCGGGACGGGACGGGACGGGACNGAGGCGAGGAGGGGAAGGGAGAATAAAAATGCGGGGAGGGGACGGGAAGAGGGAAGGGGGGATGCTGGGGAGGGGACACCTGCCCCTGCCCTCGCCCACCCCGCGAGGTGTGCCCGCCAGCCCCGCGCCCGGGGGACCCCCTGCGCGTGCACATTCCCCTGGAGCGGGAGGGGCTGAGGACGCGGGGGTGCTGGACGGGGCCGGGGGGGGGCGGGTACAGAAAGCCGGGTCTGTGCGCGCACCCCCCGATGTCCGCAGGTGGAGGGGTGGCTCCTCCCGCGGCTCGGCTGCGGTCTGGGGGTCCGGGGGGGTCTTCGCAGCCCCTCCCTGGGGGCGGCCGCTGTGCGCGGGAGCTGGCCGGGCCGGGGGGAGCGGGGAGGGGTGAGAGCCGGGGTGGCGGCGTGGAGGGGGTTTGGTAGGATCCTGAGAAACCCGTGACGTAATTATTTTTTAATCAGCATGTTTTTTTCATGGCCATCTCAATTTTTCCTTCTTCCTGGACTTCCCTTTTTGAACCGAAAATCTCCTGTATCTTTGTTCCAAGTCTTTCTATTTTTAGATCCCCGAGTAACAGCAAGGCATGAGTTTTAAATATTTTATTTCTTTTTATTTGGCTTCTGCTTAGGACCAGGACCACTGCAGTGTAAACTTCTCAAACATTGGTGTCTCTTCCTAAAAAGTTATTGAAATTATTACTGAGGTGGGCAGGCAGGCAGCTACTGTGGATATAAGTGTTTGAGTTCCTGATAACATTAATCATTAGCCATAAAGAGCAGTCGTCATACTGAAGTTTGTTTTTTATCTTAAGATGCCTATCAACTCCCAGAAGATGTACATTAGGGCAGTAAATACGAGCCTAATATTAGAAGAGATAGAGCAGATCCCCAAGTTGTGATTTTACCAATGAAACAAACATGTTGTTTTATTTTGAGCTGTAATTAACAGTTCAACGTTGTAATGATATCCTGTGATTCTAGCATTGTCTCATAGCTCTGGTATGTCCATTTGTATTCATGCTGTGTAAGTGTTTTGCAGAGGTTTTGCGTGTCTGACAGGGATTTATTTCACTTTCACAATTACATTTTCTGGTCTCACCAGCCTCAGGAACCCAAGGAAGGTACATATACATCAGCATCTGTGGTAATACATTACTTCTTTTTCTGAAGAAGTGCAAGTTATTTCATATATTTTTAGATCATAGCTTTTATGTTCCTGCACACAGCAGAGGATGAAGTTATAGCTGAAATTGTGTTCATTTAAGCGTATTTATTGTAAGTATTTCTGACCAGTCAGTATTGAGTGTTTTTTATTCAGTTTATCTTAATTTTATACCTGAATGCCAGTCCATTTGCTGCCCTTTGATAGCCTCTGCCAAAGTAAGTTTGCACAAATATAAAACGTAACATACAGATATTGGCTTTAGATAACTCCGACACGTCGTTTTTTGTGTTAGTTTTCAAGCACCTCTCCAAAGGGTACAGGTCCCGGGTGAGCTCTGAAGTAAATTAAGCCATATTTATAAATACCTTATAATACTGCCCATAAGAAGTAGCTTTTGTGGCAGCTGATGGTTATTTTCCTTCTCTGTGGATGTGCAGCTTCCGTGCTGAGGGATGTGGGCATAACTTCCCAGTCCTTTTAAATTACTCAAAACTCCTGTTGACTTCGGCCAGAGTTTTGGCTAAGGGAAGAATCCAGGATCGTATGGCTTACAGCATGAAAAGTATACCCGGCAGAATCCTGAGCAGTTTGATGTATACTTTGATCATCAGATAAGTTAATTCATGCCTGGTTTGTCTTGTCTAAACACAAAACTTACTTTTGCTAATGGAAACACCCGCTGATTTAGCAAGCGCTATTGATACTGCATTTATAGCAAGACACAAAGAGCTACATAATGCAACATCCAGAACTGTCCCTATTATTACCATTCACAGCGTGATTTTTCTCTTGTTGACATGCTGCAGGACTGGTTCACAGGCAGTTCTGACTTCAACTGACCAGCAGTTAGTTCATTTGTGGTTGTGGGGTAAACACATTCGTTCAAGCTTCCAAAATTGTCTCTCTTTCTTACCCCCACCCGCCTTTTAAAAAAAAAAGCTTTGGCGGCTGTCTCTCCTAGCAATCTGCTGAAGCGGCACATCTTGGTTCTCACGTGCGCCCTGTTGTTTGGCTCCCTAAAGTCCGTCTTTAATTCTGTGTTACTTTGATACAACTTTTCATTGCTTGCTTCCCATTTCTGGGCTGATTCTTTGTATTTGTTTCAAAGCCAAAAGTTAATGAACAGACCCTAGCAAAATTCTGGACTCAGAATTCAATTGAGGAAAAGTCCTTTCCCATACTCGCACCCACTAGGAGCAAGTCCATTGAAGTTGATACAGTAGTCTTGGAATCCAGATTATGTGAGCAAAAAAAGTTGGCCTGCTTATTTATGATGATGCTCGCTTACCTGAGTATTGCATTTGTCCTGTAGAGTGTTGTTCTTTAATTGACTGATGACCTAGTCTGCTAGAGTACAGCTCTATAAAATTAAGTTTAATTACGAAATATATCAGCAGCACTGAATGAATGCCAGCAAATGTAGTTATATTTATAATTTATGTAATTCTTTTTGAGCCCTACGCCAAAATGGTACTCCTTTTCTTCTGCATCTCCAAAATTTTAGGTTATTTCTGCTTAAATAATTGTAAGACTTTGGGTTGCGTTGCTCTGGTAAATTAGTATTCCACATCAGTCTGTTTCATCCTTGTGAAGCATAAATACTAATTACTTGTAGCAAGATGAATGCAGTTGAGCAAAGCCCATACTCTATGAACTCTCCTATCTGGGATTCTTATGCTGCTAAGAATATACTTCACAGTACAGCTTGACGAAAGGGGAGAATGATTCTGCGGTTTAGTCTTCAATGAGGAAGCAAACCTTGCAGTCGTCTTCTATTCTGGAGTAGGTCAATTAGAGATGGTTTTCATCTCAGCCATCTAAAAATGAGAGGTCTGATTCAAGTTGGTAATGTAAACTACCTCTGTGGTCCAAGAAATGTGGAAGGTGCTTCCAGAGAGTCAGTCATCTATCTCAGATTGGGATGATTTTTTAAAACAGCCTAATGGTAACCTGTCATCGTAGCCATCATGGTTGACTTCAGGAATCTAGAGATTGACGAAGACAGCATCTCAGGGCCCTTCCAATACTGTTTTCTGTGATGAAGTGAGAATCATGGTAAATCAGTACTGAAATGTGTACAAAGCTTTAAAAAAGATGCATTGCACACAGTAACTTTAGGAGACCACAAATGTATCTCACTCCATCCTGAAAAGCATGTCTCAATCCTCAGTGCAGAAGTTTCCCAGTTGTAAAATGGAACTCTTGTTTCTTCCTTTTTCTTCTCAACATTGGAAGGTCTTCAGGGCTGTTTTACAATCTTTGTCTAAGCACAGTGTGTGAAACCACTACTGGAAAACTCATCCTAGTTTATAAAAAAATCATATTGTGATTACTCTTCAAAATTATGTACTACATAAATCTAGATTTTTGTCATTCCTTTTCTTACCTCCCAAATAACCATATTCACAATACTGGGTTGTTCTGGTGTTATGACAAAATGAACAACAAAGAGGATACATTTTTGATATTAAAATTCTGGGTTAGCAATACAAATTATGTGCTTATTTTTGGTAATGAACAATCTTCAATAATTCACTACAATTGTAAATCATGCCGTCCTTAATTTTAAAAAGAGATCCTTTGACTTAAGTTTATAATTAGAGTTCAGTGGTTTACTTTTTGTTTGTTTGATGACACTAAAATACTGGGTTTACAGGAGAAAGCAGAACTGTGCCTTCAGAGTAATTCTTCAGAAGTTTGGTAAAAATACTTAGGAGTAACATGACTCAAGTTTTATATCACTTGATATGATACTTGCATGCAATACACTGCAAAAGTGAGAATTTTCCCTAGGTATTGTTTAGCACAGAGAATGATTTCTTTAATCACTTATTAATAACAGAGAAAAACAATAATGCATTTGAGATAAAGCAAATTCCCTTCAAAATCTATATACATCTTCAGAAGGGTTAGGAATATTACTTTAAAAGACCTGCATAAGCACTTGGGAAAGCTTTGGTATGTGCTACTGAATCACGAAAGCGTGTCTGTTCGTTTTAGAATTTTCTTTCCAGCTTCATCTAATTGACTAAAGAGATGAATCATGATCCAGGGGAAAAGGATGCTTTCAAAGATCTGGATTTTTTTGTCCAGAATCTGTTGATTCCACTGATGTCTTTTGTGGCTCTGGGCATCGTAATCTCCCTCTTCTCCCATTTTCTCAGTGTTAAAAAGGGGGAAGAGCAGAAAACTTTCTGTGTGTAAATTGCTAAATTCACATCACTTCCCAACCCTTTGGAAGGAAAGGGTTATCCATGTTTTACCAGCTTTTTTCTACGTGTTTTTGTATTGCTTTATATAATACCTGTTTGTATAATGTATGCATGAACCAGGAAAACTTTTTAAGGGTGTAGTGGGTGTAGTACTACCAGTAAAAGGTAGTTTATATCAGTGTCATTTATTCCCTTTCTAGCAGCTAAAGTTTACCAATTTACTAAAGTAGTGTGAAAAAATATCTCCTGCCTTGATAACTGCAAAATACCTTTAAACTGGCGACACATTAGGATTATACTGACTTAAATAGAGCAAAAAAACCCCATACACCAAAACCACAAACACCACTGCCTCAATTACTGAGTAGCTTAGTAAGTGTGACAATTCTGTTGGCTGGGCCTGGGTGCAAATGCAAATGCACATGAGGACATATGTGGCTTCCTTCCTAACAGTTCTTCTCAGGGACTGATATTTGACATTACAGCTGTTATTTTTTATCCAGTAAATCCACGAATTCAAGTGGACATCATTGGGGCAGTGGCACCAGCATTGTTTGAGTTGAGCTTCGTAACAGCCATTTTTTTCCCAGTACTCCAGGGAAAAAGACAGCTCCATCTGTATATATGCTTGGAGTGCCCTATTTCTGTGTCTTGTTGAATGTGGGGCAAGTTTAGTAGTGCCAGCTGAGAATAATTCCCTAATAGGATTGCTAATACACAACCCAGATCCATCCATCTTTGAAAAAACTTCACGTTTAAGAAATTCCCTTTTTTTTAATAACTCTTCTTGGGCAGGCTTCAGGAAGACATTAGGCCAGAAATAGGAACCAGCTGAAATGTACACCCATATTAGCATCCTGTACCAAACCCCACTGTCAAACTAATTAAATCAGTATAAATCTATTAATAAAGGTTGCAGTTCTGCCACAAGTAAAGAAGAAAAGATTATTTTTGTTAAAGCAGGTGAGGTTTAACCAGCAGTTTCTGTGCAAACCTTTTGCCTCTCTAGTTTTGTACTATTAGGAATTTATCACAGCGGTCCTGTAGCTTTGTAAGAAAGACAATGTGAAGTCAAGCTCAAAGCTTTAAATATTATTCTATCAACTTTCCTCATAAGTAGGTCATTTTATTTCCAATTTTAGCATTCCCCATTAGCTGCTACCCTCCCCCAAGAGTGAGCACAAGAAGAGGATTTTGCCTGTGATGCTCTTGAGAATCCACATGTTGGTATGGGAACTACTATCAATAAACCCACAGAGTCACTTAACCTGATTTTAAAAGAGTTAAAGTACATGCAAGGTGAAGAGGCCGTTGTGATTTGTGCCATAGTTTGATGTTCCAGCTGTCCCTGTGTTTTCAAGACGCGTTTTACTGGCACAGCTTGTTCTCACCGAGGAGAGGAGGACTGTGGCCAGCCAAAGTCTGAAGGAAGGGCTGGAGGACCAGGTGTGTGAAGAGGAAATGCAAAGACAAAAGTTCAAGTGCATTCAGGTCTTGATGCCGTATTGTTTCGACTGTTCACAGCCTGCAGCTGGGACAGGGACACACCAAGGCAAGTTCCCAGCAGTGTTGTTCTGACGCGGCTTGACTGAGCTCGGCAGAGCAGTGAGACCAATCCAGCCCTTCATTGTTCCTTGCTCCTGCTGCTGGTTGCAATCATCAAATAGAAAAGTTCAGCCAAAGTTGTGGTCTGATTCTTTTAAGTCTTTTCCCTTTCTCTGCATATTTTCAATATTTTCAAACTATTTACGGCAATTCTATATTTTTCTGATCGAAAAGCAGTGGATATACTGAATATACTGAAATTGCCTTAATCAAAAAAGACCACCTGTTTTGATCATTTAGTCAGATCTGAAGAGTAGCATAGAAGAACCTGTACTGACTTTAGCTGCTGTCGTTTCATCTGATAGGAGCCTGAGTCTTTCTGCATCCATTTGATGCTCCCAGTCTCCATGATGCTTCCCATCACTATCTTTGGGCTGCCTGTAGTTTGTACTTTCACTTATACAATACTGGTTCAATTCCTGGCTTTGTTTAATTTAGAAATGTCAAGCAGAGATATATTAGCTTCCTTCACATATCTTCTTGCCAATGCAAGCTTGTTCTTCCTCTCTGATTCTTGAGTCCATATGAGTCCCCTGTGAACAGCAGCTCTGAGGAAGCAGAGCAGCAACCAGACTTCTGGGGAGTTTTTTGGAATTTGGGTTGTTCCACCTGAAATGCTTTAAAAGAGAAGCCGGCATAGACTGAAGAAGTGCCCATTCACTTTCTGAAAGTGAGGCTTTTTAACAGCGTTTTTGATGGGCACTCAACATCCCTATCCTGTTGCCTGTTTGGCTTTCTGGGGTGACACATCTGTAAGGCCCATATTTATGCTCATGGTGGTGTATAAAATGTGTTTATCAACTTGGTTAATGAGAACAGAGATGGCATGGTACAGTGGATCGGAATGTATATTGACAAATATTTCTAGGGAATAGCTCTCACTTTAAATTAAAAATACCTTCTAATTAGTCGACATTTTTGAACAGGATATATTTTAAGCCCTTAAACATCTTGAAAATCTTTTTCCATCTAATTAATTTAGAGATAGCAACGGGGAGCTCAGGTAATTTTGAAATTTCTAGGAGGATCAGCCTTGAGGAAAAAAATTCACATTTGGAGTTGTCGCTAGAAAGCTGACAACAGTTATTGGCGTATTTAGAGAGTCGTGGAGCCAGTTTGTGAAACTATTAGCACATAAGCAGGACTTCCCAGAATTTAGCTTTGAGAGGCAGTTTATTCCACAGAGGTTTTGCTGATTTCTTGGAGCTGGGTGAAAGTATGACAGTGGCCAATGTCATGATTGGATCCCAAGTACTGTTTGGCGATTGAACCAAACTGGGATTGACTGGTACATAAACCAGTCTTTCAGAATTAGCTGTGCTGAAAAGAAGAGCCTGCGATAGAATTGCTGTTTCTTCTAGGGGGCATTCTTGGTCATGTCTTTTTGTCAGATTTCATCAGATGCCTTCTGCTCTGAATAAAATGTTTTTAGGCTATTCTGCCTCTCATTCATTCCCCAGGCCTCTCCATAATTCAGGGCTTTCATCTGTATAGCAGCAACTATTCAACAGCAAAATTTCTTTGTTTTTCTCTGCTTCTTGTGGGATATGTGGGAAACCCAGGAGTTCAGCTCTCAGGCATGTCTTGCCTACTGTTCTTGTTGACTCTGGCAAGCCAGTGTATCCTGCTGGCCTGGGTAAAGGATGTGACTTCTCTGTGATGAACTGGATAGGGTTTCTATTAAACTGTCTCCCACTGGAAACCTGTTTTCTTTCTGGAAGAAAAGGATGATAGGACTGTTCTCTTGCATGCTCCAAGACTCTGGATTATCGCAAGCTTTTTGAAAGGAAATCAAGCCAACACCCTATGTTCTCGGCAGTGTGAACTGTCAAAAAAGGGACTTTCCAAGACAGCCGGAGAGGATATTGCCAACTGATCACCAACTGCCTGGGATGTAGATCTGTGGGGGCAGAGGATCATGTGCCTGATATTTTTTAAGCATTCCTCTTCCCATGCCTGTGGGACATATTTCTGCAGAATGGAAAATAAAACTGGGATCCTGCAGGTGCAAATGTTACAGTGGGTGTATCTGTCATCATGTTAGGCACTGGTAAGCAACCCAGAGGCAAAAAAAACCCCAAATATGTAAAAAAGTCTTGTCACATCAATAACTCAGTTTCTATTAAAAATAGTGGTGATGTGGAAGGAGAGAGGTTACTTATGCCAGTGTTCATTAAGTCGAGAGCCAGATGGCATTTAAAGCTGTGCCCAAGTTGCATCGGCCAGAAGTATTCATCTGCAGATGCAGAGAATCCAAGATAATTAAAGACTAAAGCACTTCTACCAATGTAACGTGTGCCTTTGCCTTCACGTTAGCCTTGTGACACATGGATAGCATTCACACTACGGTGCATGGGCTCTGGAGGACGGCAGGGTTGGGCTCAGGTTGTGCCCCCCTCTCAGTTTCATGGGAGGGGTTGATTCTTCAGTGCTTTACTTATTGCAGTTTCTTACACTTCTGCAGAAAAAGCATGAAGTATCAGACGAGAGGTCTCTGCTCACATCTTCTCTTAGAGGTTTTGTGTCCCTCAGGCACAGGTGTAGCTGCTGGTCCAGACTAGGGGAGTGAGCAGTGAACATCTAGACACCGAAACGCCGAGTTACCTCTGAGGGTGCTCTGCCAGCCCTTTCAGCTATGTGCTCTTAGGTGGTGTAGCGTTTAGTCGGAGTGTAAGAGCAGGGCACAGTGGGACGGCTGTATTTTATGGATGGGGACTGACTGTAGTTGAAAGGCCTGCAGGTACGTGTGTGCTTTGCCCAACATCCCACTGGCATCAGCCATCTGTCAGAGTGCAGCTGTGTTGGGAAATGCATCAAGCCATATAAATCTTTTTTCTAGCTGGTGGATCTAATGAATACTTTAATTTCCTTGGGAGACAGAAGGGAGGGGGAGAAATAAAAAAGGAGACACTGCAGGGCTTGCAGTTCTTATTGTGGCAAATGTGAGTTTGAAATAGGATACATGAATTTTTTAAAGAAGAAAAGGCGACCCACTTTGATGGCAAGGGGACTTCACTTTGCTAGGCATCCTACTAGGATTTTGTAGTGACTTGATGGTTTCATTCCTCTAAAACATGGTGATGGTCTCAGAACCAGAGGAAATCCACTGTGGAGGGTCATACTAAAAAAATTTCTCAGGCTCTTCCTCATCAGGACCTTAAGCATTTTAAGTAGCTGGGCATTATGGAAACAGGCCTCTACTGCTCTGTTGCATTTCAGGTTTGGGACTAGGTGCTGGGCGATACAGTTAGCTTTGGGTTGGTGAAACGGATTTTGTGTATATACTCTGTTGCTGGACATCAGTGAACTGCAAAACAGCAAACAGTAATAATTCATGCTGTAGAACAGTATTCAAAGTTTACTTTTTCTAGTAAATTGAGATTTACTTGGGCTTGATATGGAGCTTGCTATAGAAGATGTAAACATTTCCACAGAAAAAAAAAGACTCATAAGGAGACTAAAGCCAAATTCTTCTCTTCTTCAGCTTACAAGAAGTCCTATGGAATGAGTAAAGTTCTCTCATATTTAACTAAAGAGCAGCTTCACTGATAACAAGTTTTGTCTTGTTAACTGTAATTTTTTTTTTTTTAAAATCTTCAAAGTTTCAGACCATTTCCTGGCTGAAGAGTTAAAAACTAGCAAAAATATTTAGATTTAGAGTGTATTGTAAAGATCAGAAGACTCTGAAAGAATGACTTCTCTGGAGCCTTTGTTGTTCTTGTTGTTCAAATGCTGAGGTTTATACCCTTCTCGGAAGAGCTCTGATAAAAGCCATCCCTCCTTCAAAACACCAAATTGTTCAAACCCAAGGCCCAAGCTTTCAGTAATGCCAATGGGTATGGTTTGGCAAGAGAAGACCCTATGATTTTCCTCTGCTAACAAACACAGATGAACACAGAAATATGTTATTAGTCTCTCTCAGTATTTCCTGCAGTCTGTGACAGTGTTGCCAGAGTGTCTTTGGTTTGGCTGTTTCAAAGATAACAACAAAAAAATAATTGTCCTTGGAGCTGCAGGGCAGGGTCCTACTTCTCCTAAGTCTGTGATGGGAAGGAGGTGCGGAGGTCGGGGGTAACATCATTGCCCTGGAGCAGGCGACTCTGCTCAGGGGACTGACCAGAGGAGTCAGCTTGGCCAGGGCGATGGCGTTGGCTTACGTCCTTGCTTAGCAGGAGCAAGCAGCTCTTGCATCAGCGTATTTTCCATTCCGGGTTGCCTTTGCACTGCCTCCCCTTTTCTTCCCAAATGGCAGCGTCCCCAGTCTCTTGTTCTGCAGGACAAGCTGTCCCCTCCCTCCACTTTTAAGCTATTTCTTGTCTTGCAGCCACCTCAAAACTTTTCTTCCTTCAGTGTTTTATGAGTTTCTCTTTGAAGGGTTTGCGGGTACTGGGTGTCAAGGGCCTAAACAAGAGTAAAGCGTACATATCCTAAACCCTTCCCAGCTCTGGTGATTGTCCTCACAACCGATAATATGAGGTTGAAAAGAAGGTCAATTCATTTTGTTCAGGGAAGCACCCTAAGTGTTCAATTGCTACTGCAAGTTTCTTGCTCGCATAAGCTGTGTTTAAAAAGTAACGTGATATGTGACAGAAGCAGTAGAAGAACCCACGAGAAGGTTACCAACTGAACCAAATTCTGCTGCCAGCTGTGCACCAGTGAATGTCAGTAACTGCCCCAGCTGCTGGAGAGTTAATACAGATCCATCTGTGGTGCGGCAGAGAAAAAGATTTTGACCCTTGTCACCACGACAGTCCTTCAGTCTGATTCACCACAGAATTATTTGCGTTGTACCTTAGACCATCTTGACTGAACTACATTTTTGCTCCTGAGATATTGCCTACATTTACAAAAGCCTTCCTGAAATGCCATTACCAGGCAAGTCTTTTCACTTTGCAGATACATCCTGTGTCTGCATTTTCAACATCAGATATGCATACATGGCATACGTAACACTCATCCAGAACATGAAGCCAGGAGGAGACCTTGAAGGCTTGACCTTGCTCCTGGTCTCTTCCTGCAGTGCTGCTCCCCCTAACAGAGGGTAGAGCTGGAGCAGTGCCCTGGCTTTGGGGAGGAGAGCCTCAGGATCTCGCCTGACATGAGCTTCTGCAGGGGTTAATGCAAGCAGCCAAAAAGCACAATTCATCCATGCCTTTCTGTTACTTTCTCTGAAATAGCTGTGAGTTACTGTGTTACCATTGACTATTTCAAAGAAAGAGCAGATCTTTCCAACCAAGAGGAGCAGCTGGCTTTTTCGCCATCAGTGGAAGTTACCAAGAGAAACAACATCAGAAAGCTGCATCAGAAATAGCTTTTCACTAGAGAAAAACTCGTAAGAGTAAAGATTCAATTTTTGTTCTTAAATTCTTGCTCTTGCGTGTGACAGTATTGTTGCTGCAAGCCGAACATTTTATTCATGGCACCTTTTAACAACCAAAATTAAATAGATATTTAGGAATCCCTGTTAGTTCAGGCTCATGGTGGAACGCTGCCCATTCTTTCTTGTGGTGGTAAATTTGGCACTCTGTCAGAATGGAGTAGGCTCTTGCTATTTGCTACTTTTGTTAATGGTATTTGGTGAAGGCACATATGCCTTTTCTCACTTTTAAATCCAAATTGCTCTGTTCTTGTGTTTATACGTTGCCTGGATCTTCTGTGAGCCTTGTGTGGGTACCTTTACTGAGGTCGGTGGGAATTCCGATTTCTTACGTGCCCGTGGCTTTTGCCTCTCCTTTGCCTTTCATATGTATGTGGCTTTTTTTTTTCCTTTATAAAATTAAGTCAACCTGCTGGGATCAAACTCATTGCATAGAAGGAAAAAATGTGAGATGTTTCCTGCAAACAATTGATGACAAACTCATTGTACTAAAGCTTGTTGAAAAGGAACCCTTTTTTTTTTTTTTTGGAAGGTGAGAATAAAGGAATTTCCTCCTCCACCCTTGTGTTGTTGAGCTGTAAACTGATATTGTTGAGAGGGAAAAAAGTAGCAAGGCTTTCGTTTCCCTCAGGATATTGTAGTGTGATTTTGGTGAAAACTTTTAAAGATACAACTGTCTCTCTAAAGGCTTCAGCAATTTCATTCAGAATTGAAAAATTAGTTCTTTGCTTGTTTTTAATTTAAAGCGTAGTTGGTTCAGTTAATTTCCACAAAAGACAAGCCCTTCTGAAGGTTCAGCCTTCAGAGATTTCTCTGGCTAATTTTATAGTCCAGTGAGAATGAAATCGTTTTTACGGTGCTCTTTATGAAGTGGTTTGATAATTATTCCAGCAGATAACTGAGTTTGCTCTGGCAAAACACTGAAGCCATGCAGAGTACAGTCGTGTTTTTTTCTGAAGAGCATGACTACAGCTTGGTTTTGTTAGTCAGTAGCAATTATGTATTTAGCATTTTGGCTTTTTAGTAGAGGCTTCTTAACCAAGTAAAGCATCATTGGCATCTGACACCTGGTGCAAGAAGTTCATTCCTGGTCCAGCCTGACTCCCATTGAGGGAATGGGAAAATGTTCTTTAAGGGTGGTAGTGGGGTGGGGTATATTCCATATATTTGGCATATTTATCAGGCAAGATGCCTGGGTTTGGCACTAGCCTTTTTTACTTTGTGTTGAAGTTACTTTTATTGAAGCATATGCTCAGCAGCAGGGTCTGAATCCTGTGATGTCCTGTGCATTTATTTTACTGTATCAGACTGTGAGTAGGCCCACCATCCCACCTTTTCCTGTTTTCCTTGGTACCCGTGGGATTTCCCACAGACACAAGCTGTTGCAGGAATACAGATCCCAAGCTCTCATTCTGACATTTCTCTCAAAACTCAAATTGTCTTTAATTTATTTCCCTGATGGTCTAGTTCCTGTTACCACTCAAGTGAAATTGCAGGGATGGATTAATGCTGCTCTGAATATTAGTAGTTCATCATTGCATCCCTAATTAAGATTGGAAATTGGATTTAAGTAATTATATAAACCTGTTATAAGTTACAGTTTCTGTCCCAAAATCTTAAGTAGACAAAATAGAGAATAAAGAAAGCAGATACAGCTTGTTGCTCAGTAGACATATTGCTACTGATAGACTCTACAGGGCTGCCAAGTCCCAGCAAAGAGCAACATCATCTTGTCTCTTTGCATACTAGTTCCAGTAAAATTCAAACCTAAAACATTTTTTAATAGTTGTGATTGACAGGCAGAAGTTTCTACAAGTCTTGATTCGACTCTAGGTAGCAAGTCAGCTCTTCTACCACAGATGAAGAGAAGGATGTAAAACGTGGGTTAGGTTCTTAATTTCAGCCTCTTCGGTTAACTCTCACTGTTTCTGAACATAGTTTTAGAAGTCATAACTGTATCCCACCTGCAGGACCAGCTGCTCAGAGAAGTTAGAAGGAGCTTTCAACGGTTACCAGCTTTTTTCCATTGCAGCAGGGCAGGATCAGGCGCATTGCTTATTGCTTATCCAGACTTTTGCATTGCTAGAACTGGGTCATAGGTGGAACAAATATTAATAGTTTCAAACGGATAGTGTTTTTGGTGGTTCTGGACTGTCGCAAATGAGTGGGACTTGTGTTACTCCACCCTGAAACTGTCATAAGATGAAGCCTGGGAAGTGGTTGGAGGAAACAGCCAGGCAGAGGCAGGGCGAAAGGAAGCTCTCACGGTCTGAGGCTGGGATGATGTCAGGAAGAATAATTGTTTTGTACTCTTAATTGCTAGCTTGAATCATGCAACCCCAGTTGACATGGGTGGGGAGGTAGGGAGAATGCGGTGTGCCACAGCTGCAGTGACTCATGGGGCAGTAGTCACCTGCATGCGTACTGGTTTTTGGCTTACCATGAAAGGTGCAAGGATAATATAAGCGGGTAGTGTGGGCTGATCCAAAGCCCCTTCGATTTGTTAGCTTGGACCGTGGCTCAGTCGCCATATGTGGTGATAATCAAAGCAGAATGGCAGTTCATGGCTTTATCCTGTTTCAGTGGAGCTGTGGTAGGGCAAGCTTTCAAATCAGCAGTAGCCTCTCTAGAGACACATGGATAACAATGACTTAACAACACCTTGTACTTAGTTCTTACAGCTTTTCTAAAGCATGTCTGTTGTCTACCAGATGTTTTGATCTGTTGAAGAGGAGTTTAAAGTAATATGGCACATTAAGTTCAAGGCATTGGTTTTAGTATAGAAGTTGTAGAACATCACCTATATCCTGCAAAAATATGAATGTATTTAAGTAAAAACAAATGAAAGTTAGCCTTTTAGGTATGTTATATTCTCAAATTAGTGTATTATAGTTACCTCATTTGCATGTACCAATAGGTTGACTAAAATAGACTAAGTACTGAAGCACGGGGATTTTGAGGCTGAATCAGACACAGAGAAGAGTTAGCCAGAGCAATTTGAAAGGGGTTCTGCAGGACAAGGGTACAGGGTTTTCAAAGTAAATTTCCCCTTAATTTCCTTGTTAGAGGGTAACTATCCCAAAATGTGAGTGGCTTCTGGCTCCTTCCCAAACATTTGACTTCTGCATCAACTCATCAACTTCATAAAGCTAACCACATGAAGCAGATTTGTAAAGGGGTCTCCACGTGGATCCATCTCTTTTCATACAGCTGTTTTTACTTCTGTGCCTGCTGTTGAGCACCCTTTTTTTTTAATTGGAGAGGTACAGCTAAGTATTTTGATTTGAAAGCATGAGTGCATGGTGCGCCATTTTGCTGGGTCTTCAGAACACTTATCTAATTGGAAAGGGATGTGTATGCCAAACATTTGGTTAGCAGCATTTATAGCTTCCTTGATTTAATACCTTGATTTAATTTCAATGTATGCTTTAAAGCCTGTTTCATACTAAAGAAAGAGTTGCCCAACAAACTGTGCCCATGGTATGTTCTACTCTGGAAGGGTTTCCAGCAGTCTTGTCAGGCAGTGGAGGCTGTGCAGGAACAATGAAGCCAGCAAAAAGTTTTATGTAGATTTCAGGTAGATTTGGATTTAATTGCCATTCCCCTACAGATGGCATGACTGATTTAAGATAAGAAGCTGAAATTAAAGGTCTAAAATCTGATTAGGGCCACTCTGCTGCTGCTTTTGATCAATCTGTTGGTGCTCTAGATTAATTTTATAGGAAGAATCTAAAGCCAGGAGGAAATGTTGTGTCATATGACCCTTACTATTTTTTAGTCAATTAAGACAACTCGCTGGAAAATTTTGGAAATTTCCCTAGTGATGCATAACTGGGAAAGTATTGAACGTGCAGAGGAAAAAAAATCTTAAAGGTTGACATCTGTCAACAGAAGCTAAATGGAAAATACGTGGGACAGCACTGCACAAAAGTGATTGAAAATCCCACGGGTACAGCAGTGAACGACACAAGTTTGAATCAGTAAGGGCTCATAAACATGTAGCTTCGGCGGTTATCTTGGTTAGGGAAATAATGCAGTGATGGAGAGGATTCTAATAAAATACGGTTTCATTTGCCTTGAAACTTAAGGCTCTTTATCAGCAACTTCAAATCTAATCAGATTTAATCCTCTGCCATTTGGAAATTTCACCATTGTCATGCATACATTTTCCAGTTCTGAATCTTACTAGCCATTACATACATCCATTACTTGCCTGCAGTTCTTCACAATTTTTCCACATGGAAATTCTCCTTGAAATCAGATCTGAGTTTGTGTTCACTTGAATTTCAAATTACTCTCCCTCTCCTAGGTAAGAGTATCTTGGACAGAAACCATTTGTAATAAAACTTTGATTTGGTCTGGTCACCGTTAACCTGGAGTCTTTCTGGTCAGTGAAATATCTTCTGTAGCTCATTTTTACACACTGATTTCTTACTGTGTACACCCTCGAGCTTCACGTGGCAGCATACACGTTGTTGATACAACTTAAGTCTGTAAGTGCTGCTATAAAGCTAACATACTCCTTGCTCAGTCAACTAATTAGCATGATTTTGGCAAGCTGCCTGAGGTCTTTGAGTCTAAATTAACTCACCTGTACATGTTGCTTAAAACTAGAACATCACTGAAATATCAGTGTAAGGGTAGACTTGAATAACTGGGTGACAGAAGGAAGGAGAAAGTCTAAGAGAAAGGCATTAGCAGGACAGAAATGCGTTCTTGCTCAAGTCAACATTTTGAAAGAGAGCAATGAGTTGTTAACAGCCAGCTCTTCCCAAAATGTGCTTTGCAATTGTTGGTTCTTCATCTGCAGAAGGCAGAAAATAAAATCTTGACTGAGGTTGTGCTTCCTTATGCTTCAGTGCACGTTTAAAACTTATCCCTCAGGTCCAACATTGGCCAACTTTCAATCATTGGGATTGAAGCTCACATCTTCTTCCCCAAACACCTTTTGTCATCTCAAGCAAGTCAAGGGACAGCTGATAGCAATGAAAAATTACTTGCACAGGATGGGAGGGATGAGCCCCAAAAGAGCTGCATCTCTGTGGCAAGCAAGGCAGTTGAGGAATGCAGCCTGAGCACGCTGTCCAGCCTTACGCCTATCAGAAATGCTCACATGTGCTACCCAGGGTGAAACAGATCAACAGATGGTCCATAATCCACATTCTCTAGAAAAATGATCATGTATGTCTCCTAATCCATTAATGAGTGATAATAACATGTTTCTTTTGCTGTTCATAGGACTCTGATTGTGCCTTGTGGCAAGCATGAACAGACCCCCTCTGCTTTCCTCCCTCCCTCTCTCACGCTGCCTTTATGCAAGGTCAGAAAGGAAGGAGCGTGGCTTGCCATAAACAGAGACAGTGCTCTAAGAACCAACAGGAATCCTTGCTGTTGCTCTGTCAAACTTTTGTAAGTTTACAAGTGTTTCTCTTTGCCCTTCAAGCACTCTCTGGGTCTTGTAGAGCAGACAGGATCCTTTGCCACTTACAATAAAGATTCTTCAGATTTTGCTGTCGGTTGTGCTGCCGTGACCCTGGCTGGCGTCCAGCCTCACCACCCAAACTCGATGAGCAGCCCTGTCAGGGGGGCACTGACAAGAGCAGATCTAACTTAACTGTCCTGTTTTGTCATGAATGCTGCTACAACAGTGATAATACACATGGAAAACCTCTGTACTGCCAGAATTGTGGGGTTTATGCTGTTTACCCCATAAGGGAGGCGAGCGCAGGTCTGTTTCACCTCAAGAGCAGAGCTCTAGAGGGATTCTAACAAATGTGGTATGTGCTGGTGTCATGGTCAGGTTTTGACCATGAATATGTTCAGGAATAAGGATGCAAAACCAGACATGCCAAGGAAGGTAAGAGTGAGCAGTCCATGTTTTATGATTTTTTTTCCAAGTGGGTGGAAGGTTTCCTAAAATGTGGGAGGTTTCAGAGTGCATGGACAGGAGTGGGAGAGATGGAGTGAGAGGTCTGCAGCCTGCTGCCTTCCACAGCAGACCGGTACCGAGGCTTATTGCTAGCATTTGCTTATTTTCAGTGGTGTGTTAAGGAACAGTAGTTTGCATAGGTTTTTGAAGAGGCGAAGATTTCCGTCTGAAGGTAGGCACAGCTGGGCAAACTTTCAGATGAGACTGTCATAAAGTTTGGAGTCCTTGAGACTTCTGGCTAATCTGAAGAGAATTTCATATTTAGCCAAGACAAAAATTGGAGGTAGCACCCTATCCTACTTGGCTCTTTTCTTCCACTGTGTTACCAATTTACTCCCCACATATATACTGCATGGTGTGGGTTTTTTTAATCCCCGTGTGTACTCATCTTTTTAAGGATGGTATCTGTGATTTTCAGGTTCATCCTGGAAGTCATCTGCTCTGCCTGCAGGGAAGTTTAGCACAAAGGGCATGTATGGGAAGCATAACTGAACATGGAAATCGTCATGACAGATAACTGAACATCAACCACCATCCAGGGAGGAGTGTCTGGGAAGAAGCTTAAGAGCTGGAGAAGGGATTGTTGGGTTATGGCAACGCGAGTGCTCCCATAGTGGCTTTTTCCTCACTGGAAGAGGCCAACAAAGTTTCGAAATAGGGCTAGTTTGCAATACTTTGGCTACCTGAGCAGAGCAAGGAGTGATGAAGCCATGGTCATGGTGTGTAAGAGGGGACGGGGAAACATAAATGAGAGTTGACATTTGAGTTGGAAAAATCTGGAGCCAGCTCAGAAACCACAACCAGAGGTTTTCATCTCTGCTGTGGTGCAAACAGCATCTTCCCAAACAACCACTTCCAGTAATGCAAAGGAAGAGGTTACTTCCACAGCCGCCACCCCTGCTATGTCCTCTCTCCTCCACGACAAAAGTTAGGGCAAGTTTATTCAGCTGCTTGATAGTGCAACAGAGCTTGGACCGCTGTCAGAGCTTTCATCTGGTTTAGTAATTTATTGCTTAATTAAGTTAATATCATGTTCTGCACTGAAGGTACGACTGTCAAGGCATTGCTGAATTAAGTTAATATCTTGTCCTGCACCAAGGCTGCGGCTGTCACGGCACAGCCAGCATTGCAGCTGGAGGAACGAGCAGGGAACCAGCGGCTGAAGGGCTGAAGCCCTGTGCAGATGTGCCCACATCAGTCCGAGTTTGCCCTCGGACCTGAGAGAAATCCTCTCAGCCCGTCGTGACCTCAGACTGGGCTGTGCTCTGGTGGGGACCCTGCAAACCTTCTCTCACATCCCTGATGGCTGCTGGGGCTGGGGTGGGGTGGGTCGAGCGGGAAGTGAGCCTTCCTCCCCAGGGACGCGTCTGCGTTCTCCATTTCACCCCAGCCCTGGGTGAACTTCTTGCTCTCGCTTACCCTAATGGCTCACTGCCCCAGCAAGTGCAGAGGTTTACACCCCAACCTGACCATCGGATGCTCTTCTAAAACTGCTGTTTTATTGCTAGTGCAATGCTTTCCTTCCCCAGTCTCTTGCAACTACCAGCCATGCGGTCGCAAGAGCCGCCAAAGCAGAGCCTGGCCATCCATCCTTTTGTTCTCCCTCTCTCTGCAACCTCTTCCGCTCTCCAGCCATAGGTGAAGGACCAAGCAATCAGAAAAGCCAGCGGGAACTTAATTTGTGTCTAATCTTCTGCCATTGTTCACCTAGTTCACCTTTGCACACCCTTGCAAAGTTCATCTGCAGCAGTAGGTCAAACCCATAACCCTTAATGCTAGGAAACTGAAAGCAAACACATCCTGCCTCAGTTACTGAAAGCTTTAAAACAAAGATGTCCCAAATGTGATTTCATTTGTAAGTAGAGCAATTCTATTCTGCTTTTGGGTTTGTTCTTTTTTTTTTTTTTTAAGGAAGTAAATATTTAAACAGTTTCTGCATCTGAAGTAAAATTTTTATGACCATCATTAGCATGTGTGCAGTTTTGAGCGAATCGGACCTAAAAATAAGCAAATGGACAGCGTTCCCTTCCCTGGGGTAGATTTAGTGGGCACAGTGTTACTCACTGTTACACCACTTCAGTGGATTTCCTCAGACCTGAGCAAAATGCTTCCAAGTTGTAAGTTTTAATTTATACTATTAAAAGTGTACAGATTTAAGCTGCAATTGTTGCCCCCTGCAAACAGTTTTGTTCCCATCTTCTAATTTTTTTTTTAATTAATTTGATTCACTTGTGGCAATGGGAAGTTTTAATGGGATTTCATTTTAATTAAAGCGAGAGCATATGAATCCCAGAGGGTAGATCCTGCTTTAGTTGAAAACTGCCCTCATACAAATAGGATGCTGTTCCATTAACAGTGCTGCAAGAAATAGGTTTGAGGATTATCAGCAAGGCATGATGATAGTGCAGTCCTGCTCTAAAAATGTCTGAGATTGAGAGAGGCCCTTCTCCATCTTGATGTGCCTTTTATGAGAGAAGATAAAGGCAACTAAATATAGCGAGGACAGTAGCTGTAGCTGTTGATGAGGAAAGAAAATAAAATTAAAGCTAATGGTCTTTGTTATTTGGGAGAACTTAAGTGCTAGGGTATCTTTTCAGTCCCAAACTAAATGTGCCAAGCTTGAGCCTCTCGTTCTTGTCCCCTAGATTTCCATGTCTGTTTGTATGAAGTTGAGAGTGGGAACTTCAGGATTGAGTACTTAGAAAGCAGGTTTTGAAAGCAAAGTACTGTATCAGGGTTTTTTTTCTCCTCCCCCTAAAAATATCATCACTTCATTTCAAAGAGGAATAGCAAGAAACAGGTGAGCCCAGAGCAGGAGGAACCTGCCCAGCTTCCCTGCTTATCCACTCTTTGCCTGTGACCTGCTGCACAACCCCAGAGAACAGCAGAAACACTGGATAAAGCCCTCACCCTAGTTCAATCCATGGCAGATGCCTCGTCAACTCCACTGTGACTGGAATATCACCTGTTGCATTTCGCTGGGTATTTTGTTGTTATTACTGTGTGCCTTTATGGTGCTGTGTACCACTTAGATTGTTCAGCTCCAATTCCCAGAAGAAGGCCTATTCTAAGCTTACAAAAAATAATAATTTTGTTTGATTAGATAAAAGGAAAAAAAATCAGCTTACATATATGGGAAAATGCAAGATAAAACTTGTCAGAGGAAATTATATTATGTTTTTGTTAGGCTCAAAGAAATGTGTTTTGTATTGTGCAAACACAAAACAGTTTGCTGTCTTCCTGCACAGCTTGCCATCTTTTTTCTTTCTTTTTTTTTTGTAAAGGTTAGGACTTAGAAAACACATGTTTTCTGGAACATTTTTATTTTACTAGTTACAGTTTAAATAAATCTAGAAATACTTATCTTAGATGCCCTTTTTCTTAGGGACTCTGGTAAAATTAAGAAATACAGTCACTGGCAATCTGACTTTCTTGTATATTAGCATCCCAATTGCTTAGTCTTTGCAAGTCCCAAATAATTTGTAAATTATTTTGATAGTGAAATAAATAAGTGACGTCTGTCTGAACCTCATCAGCTTCAGAAGCTTGGATAGGGAGGAAGCAAGATGAGAGATACTTCAGTTTTGATTTTTAAAAACTAAAATCTGATCCATGAGATTCTGCAAAAGCAAAACCAAATCTTTTTTTGTGTATCCCACTTTTAATTCAGTAGCAAGAATGAAATGAAAAACTGTTAACTAGGTGCCTTTTGTGGCTTGGAGAATAGTAAGATTGTGTTTTCTTTTTGTCTGTCACTACTGTGACTATTCTATGTGCCTTTAGTGGTCTTTCTTACTAATTGTAAATTTCCTATACCTCCTCCTTCACCAAAATGCCAGACAGTCCTTAAAAAAACTTAAATGAACATAGGCTTGAGGGGGAGAAAATCGGTAATTGCTGAGTCATGCCTCATTTTTCTGCAGTCCCAGCTGCTAACCTATTCTTACTAACCAAGCAATAGAGGCTCTCATCTCAGCGTGTTTAGGTATTTGCGTGGCACTGCATATCTTGTGATGGAAATCCCATGTGAGTTACTGGGGTTTTTTTAATCAGCCAATCTCTTCTGTGGTTAATGGCTTGATTGGAGTTTACAGAAACACAGATACAGAAGAGACACTGCAGCAGAAAGAGTTTACATTTGGCCAACTTGGCATGCTGCTGTAATTATGTATTGCTGTAATTAATCCAATGTCATCTACTGCAGAATCGGACTTGAGCAAGGAAAGTCACTGACCATGATGGCTGATCTTTTAATTGCAGGCAGACCGTTTATGAACTTCCTGATGTTTCTCAGTCCTTGCAGAGAGTGGGACACAGCACGGTCATTCCCACCCCACCCCCAAACAGCCCCCTATGCAATGGGAAACCCCAAGAAAAGCAATGCACAGGTTTTGCACAGCAGGGTTAGAAGAGATGAGGGGCCCCAAGACAACTAAGCTGTACATGTCCTTCAGCACCTAAAGAGCCTTCAGCGCTTCAGGGGAACCTCTTGGGGGAGTCATGACTGTAAATCTGGAATAGGGAAAAATGCTGCAAAGCCAGTGACCACAACCTGAAATGAAAGCAAACCTAGAGCTTTTCATGAAGAATTCAAAATTAACCTGGTGTGTACAAAGTATTTTTTAACCTTATTTTTAACATTCTTTTAGTGAAATACTACTTTGTCCTGTCATTTTGCAAGTGTCCCTCAAACAGATAAAATCGCACCATGCTTCTGATTGAAGGCTACATGAACTGAGGGCAACTTGTCACATAGGGCAAATGGTGAACACACACTGGAGATTTTCGGTGTTACTATGGAGCACAATTTAGCAGCAAAATATTATCATAATGTTAGACGATGAGACAGACCTCCTGATAATTCCTGCTTATTACCTGTCTTATTCAATCCAGGGGGAAAGATTATTAAAATAAATGTTATGCACCATTTAGAGGTGGGAATTGCTGTTGGGGTACTTTCAACACAAGTCCTGTCATACACATTTTGTGTTGTTCTTTGAAATAGGAGACCCAGACCTATGGCACATGGCTAAGATCTTTAAATTTCCTTAGAGATACAGCCAGAAGGAGTTCTTGAAATACATTTGAGAACAAAAATAGGTCAAGACAAAAGCTTTTGCCTTTGGGTTTTCTACTAATCATTTGGTTGCATGTTTAATATTATAAACCTGATTTTCTTCCACAGTATTACCTTTACAGCTTCTGGGTCATGTTCTGCTTTTCATACAGCATTCTCAGCTCATATTAGCATGCTTGAGAGCTGTGCATTTTGGTTTTGGAGGGCTAAACTTGACCATACGGAGACCACTGATATCTAAACACTGTTTATTTCTGGGTGTTTGCAAAGTAGTCCAAATGCACATGAAGATTTTCCTCTAATTTAAGGCATACTAAAAGCATATGTGTTGCAGAAGATTTTATTTCTGTTTAGGGTGTTTTTAAATAGAACAGAATAACTTGTCATTGAGGTGATCTTAAAGATAAAACCTCCTGTACTTTGTTGTAGCAGGTGAGTTCGGACTCTTCATGTGGAACATGTTTCCTTAGTTGCTCTCTATGTACCCCCAGGATTTATGACCTGATTATTACACTAGATTTACACCTATGAATTGTAAAGTCCATTAAATTGTTCAATGTTCTCTTATTCTTACATCGCTCAAAAAATGCAGCAATGGAAATGTCTCCTTAGGCAGGACTTAATTGCCTGTAGGGTTGAGTTGTTTTTATAAGTCTGTCAGAGCAAACTGTTGGGTTTGTGCAAGAATGTTAATGGATCTTTTGCCTTTGAGTTGTTTTCAACAAATACGACACCTGTTCTTGGCAGACCAAGAGCCGTGCTTTCCCAGTGCCTGCTTCCAGGGGAGTGGAGCAGTTTTGAAAGGACTAAATGCCATCAACAGTTACAGCAGTTGCTAGTATATTCTACTTAACCGACAGCTGACCCTTTCTGCAAAAGATGGGTTCATGGCAGGTCAAGTGGATGGCATAGGGAGAGCTTGAACGTTTCTGATTCACCAGGGAGAATGGTCAAGATTGGCCCCCATGCACAAGTGGTTCAAGCAAGAGTGGGGTGTGATGCCTCCTTTGAAGGCACTCATGGCACTGTACAGCCAACATCTCCTCTTCAATGGGTGAATGGCTCAATTTGCATCCTGCCATCCAGGGGGACCACAGACTCTTTCCCTGTCATGCATTTCAAAGCACACTGGTCATACAACAGGGATCCCATCCCTCTGTTCTGTGTGCATGTCTGCCCCTTTGATCTTTTGAGTTAGGTGGCAGGAGGTGCTTATGTGGTCTTTCACATGCCCAGATATGCATCCAAAATGTAGTGGGGTAAGAATACAATGAGAAGAGGTGACACAAGTTAATTAAGATGAGCAGCTTAGTGTTGATCACAAGAGGATCTTATCCTGCCACATAACTGGAAGTCTGTCCATCGCATCACCAGTCTGTAGATGTCCTTTGTTGTATGAGCAAATATGCATTCCCTTTGCATGGCAGAGTGCACATTATGTGATGCATACTGTTCTTGACTTGTTAGTGAAGAGGGTCCAGGGCCAGCTAAGGCTAAAGGTTGCATGGTGCATAGGTACATTGCAGCTGCTTCCCAGACAGAACATCGGAAAGTATGTGTAATCACCATTCCATGGTACTTACAAGCGCTGAAGGTTCACACAGGACGGGCAGAAACATGAGTGAAATATGTCTTTATTTCAAATGGCAGAAGTGGGTTTGGGTGGAAATTCCATTGCTTTGGTAGAATGAGGGACTATTGTGGCATGAATCATTGGAAATTTCCAGGAGCTTTTGAAGTGAAGAGTGTTTTGGCTATTGTACTTCATTGAAAGATTGTTCAATGTGTGAGAGGCAGCATAAAATAAGTTACAGTCATAATAGGGTCTAAAGGAGATGAAAGGAACTGCCAGGACTAAGATTCACAGTAAGATAATAGCTTAAGCTGTGCAAGAGACATCAAAGTATATCTACTTAGAGGCCTCTGTCAAGCAAATTTGGTCTTCCAGAATGAGACCTGATGGGCTGGTGGGAACAGTACTTCTTGCAGTTGGGGGATGGTACACTGGGTGTCTTTTGGCTACCTTTTCCAGAAAGACATGGGGAATGGTGGTGTACTGGAGAGCTCTGGGAGGAGCTTGCTAGCAGTGCTTCATCCAACAAGAAGTGTGCTGAGTTTGGGTAACACCAGAGTTAAACATCGTTTTGCCATATTCAGAGTATCACTTTTAGTGAAGCTCATGTTTCCATGTCTTGTGAAGATGAAACAGGCAAGAACGATGCTGCCAATCAGACACTGAAATATTTAGAAACTTGAAAAATACTTTCAATTGCTGTCAGAGAGCTCAAGCAAAGGAGAAGTGGAAGGTTGTCCAGATGGCTTGATGCAACCTTTTAATCCTCTGGAATCTCTTCCGTGAGGATCTTTAGCTTTCTTGTTATTGTCCATATCATATTTTTTTTTACTATAGTGTGTCTGACTCTGGAGGAAGCTAAGTGAGAGCACAAAATACCACGTCAAGCTATCAAACGAAATTACCAGCTTTTCATTCATACAAGATGGTCCTCTCCAAGGAACTTTCAGGCAAGGCAGCTGGATCACAGCCAGACTTTTATTTCAGCCTTTGTTGTCAGCACAGACCACACCTTTTTGCATTTGAAGGTTGTGGTTCACTTACAAATTTACAAAAGCATTTTCCATTAAAAATCATTGAATAGAAAATCATGGAGCAAATGCTTCCATTATCTTGTTATCCTGAAGGAAGGAGATATTCACAAGCGTTTGCGTATCCGCTAGCACAAGTTGGAGCTGAGCTCCGTGCTTCCTCCTGGTCAGGAGAGGTGTATGTGCCCCTTGTTATGCGAGATTTAAAAGTGTGTTAAAAGATAGCTCACTTCCTTCCAGGTAAAGGATTTGAATGTCAGTGTGCCAGAATGAATAATCAAATCATTTACAAAAGCTACTTACATACCAGCACTGAAGCATGGAAGTTGCAGAGGCTCCTTGATTACCTGTCCCTTGTTGAAAGGACCTTCAAAGCAAGGGAGACATTTTGAGGAATATAGGTCGGAGTCTATCCTTGTGGATGTTCTTCTGACACACAAAGATTTAGACCGTTCCTGTCTCCCACCCTGTTCACTGGGAGGTGGTGCTGTGCTTCAGTCACTCTCTTTTGCTTCCCTTGCGGTTCCAAGTGGTGGTTGCTTTTAAGCAGACACTCCATCATCAAAGTGTACAGTCTAAAGCAGGTGGAAATTGTAAAATGAGCAAGGAGGGATACAGAAGAGGGTCAGTTGTAGAAGAGAGTCAGTTGTTTCATACCACTGTCAGCTTCAGCTTCAGCAAGAGCGGATGAAAACACTTGGGCAGGCAGGAAGGACCAGCAGTGCACTTCAAGGACAGGCAGAAGATTTCTCCTGTCTTTTTTGGATTTACTTTTACTTTCTTCTCCTAAGGCAGTGTTGCTAAGATTGGAAGTGAGGCAGCGAAAAGGGGGTGAAGTTTTCTTAGATCTAAATATTATATTGATATGATCCACGAGAAGAGGAGAGAAAAAAATAACAAATGAGAAAAGTATATTCCTAGCACAACTGGCGTGTTTGTGAGAAACAGTGAACCTTGTCATTTAGGCTTCTTAATATAACTCTTTTAAGATCCTAAACATATCTGGGAACATGCATAAATGTTTTTCTGCAGGATCGCTTCATTTTATTCATACTGTTCTGTGTCTTCAAAGCAGTAATGGTCTCAAGGAGACCCACCCTTTTCCTAGGTTACTTTTTGTACTAGGCATCCATGAATGAGCTGAATAATGTCACAATTCAGATTTTTATGCACACAGTTACTCTTTTAAATAAAAACTTTTGTCTCATGCTTCACACAATATTTCAAGAACATCCCCTTCTCTTTTTCATACCATTTACCCCCTTGAATATATACTTTTTTAAAACAGCATATGCTTTTTCCTTAAAGGTACATGAGAAATGTCCTTTTTGACTAATGTAACTGTAATATATGCATATTAAACTCATTTAATGGAGCTTAAGGAATCATAGAGGATTCCGAAGGTGAAATGTAGCATGAAAGCAGTGAACAGTAGAGCAGTTGTCACTAAGAACAGCCCTTGTGTGTTGAAATAATTTACTTTGTAATTAACCTATTAAAATGTCTTAATAACACTTTAAAAATGCTTCCCTACTTTCTTCTGACCTTGGAGGCAGTCATACAGGTCAGTCACACGCCTGTGGGTTGAGGGAAGGGCTAGCAGTTTTACCCTGTGCACCTTTTGGGGAGAATTCAGTACGCGTAAGGAGGAGCATGGGGAGGAAGGACAAATCTAGACAGCAAACCGTGTGTGCATGCTGTTATCTAACACTGGTGGCCCTTTGTCCCATCCTTTTGCAACATTAACAAACTAGCATCCCCCAGGACTTGACCTCTGAAAGGAAGCAGGCAAGGGGAGGAGGTAGGGTTGTTACTTGGATTCTCTCTTGCTTTTTCTGGTCAGTCTTCAGGCACGGCTTTTAACATCTCACTTACTTTATTTCATATGGAAAAAACACAGAGTGGATCTGCCCTCAGAGTACCACAAGCACTCTGGAATTTATATTGCCTTTCTGAGCTTGGCCTTTTCTCCTGTGTAAAATGGGGCATGGGTTTAGCAAAGGTGCTTAACGTCTCAGCAGTGCCTTTGTGTTGTTCCCACTTAAGTCAGGTGAAGTTCTGCACCCAATTTCAATGAGATAAACTATGATTAATGGATTAGGCGAAATTGGCTCATGTTGGTGCTTTTGAAAAGAACTCCTCCCATAGTGCTTCTGAGATATACCGGACAGCATCTCTTACCTCTGACAGAGAGACCTCTGCCTGAGCAATGGGAAAAGGCCAGTGAAATCGCAGGGATTAACAGTCCTGGTAGGGAGAGCAGCAAAGAATGAGAAAAATGGGGATGGGCCAATAGGTTCTCAGCAGGCTTGGCTGGGAGTCCTGGGGCGCAGCATTTCTTGTTTCTCCCTCAGACGGGTGTCTGTCACACCAGATGCACCCAGCCATTCCTGCTTAAGTTGGGGAAAATCCCTGTGCTTGCTCACAGTTTAGCTTGCCTTCCAAGAGGAATAACAACACCTCCAGCTGCTGCCAGTAAGCACAGCACAGAGTCCTCCACCTTCATGCAGTGCAAATAGCCAGTCTTCCCTTTGCCTGAACATTTCTTTGATAATTGTCCTGTAGAGTAAAAGAGAATAGCTTTCCTTTTGACTCAGCAAACAGATCTGTTGCACTCAACTTGGTAATAGTTATTATCAAGTCTGATGAAGTGCTGTCCAAGTCCTTTATCCTGATAAGCCAGTTGTGAAGAGGTAACAACAGTGTGATAAGTAAAGTGTCAGGAGGAGTTGGAGGACTGACTTACCTTATGTGGCAGGTAGGTTACAATCTCAAGTATCTACTGTCCCTCCTAAACAGGTGGCTGAACTGCTTGTAAAGCATTTCACGAGTCCCTGCCCTTTGTAGCATGATGCCCCAAGGCCATGCTTAACCACAGAGCAGCTGCACAAGAGACTGCCATTATTTGTGTACAGCTGATTAGCCACCATGCAGAAGAGGTGATGAGAAAACACGGGGCCACAGCATCCTGCCCCAACTTTCCTCAATGCATACACCTTAAAGGCTTTGCCTTTGTCTGCTGAGTGGCTGCTCTGCCCCTGAACAACGCAGCCCCCCTTGTTCCAGGGACTTGGGCAGTGCTCAGTCTGCCTACAGCGTGGATGTGCTCAGCATTTGCATCAGCTCAGTTAAATCTTCCCTGAGCCCTTTCCAGCAATCGGGCATCTGCAAAGAACTGGGATACCCCAAAGTGGTGGCCTTGCTGAAAGTGGTGCCATGCTGAGTTGTGAGCAATCCTCTTTAATGAGAGGAAAGGATGCCAAGCAGTTCCAACTGCACAGCAACATGATGTATAATCTAATTATGCTAATAATCCAGTCTGGTTCTTCAGGGGGAAATTGAAGGGTCTATTATAAGCAAGAAGATATTTTCTGTTTTTTTTTTCCCGCTAACATCTATGAAGGCCAGGCACAATAGGTTACTCTTCATTAGTATCCTTCAGAGTAAACATTTGTGCTGATCTGTCCTCCGTTTCTTTTCCTTCTGCCCATAAACAATTGTCTCCTCAGCCCCAGCAATTATTAGGGAAAACCGCAGTGGGACTGCCAGAAAAATTTATAAAACCCACAAATAGATAAGGCTCAGCCAAGAAACATAAAACGGGATATGTTCCCCACTTTCTGTTTGGTTTTAAGTTGAATTGTGCAATGGCAAATGCTTCTTTCCAGCTGTCTGGGGTTCTTTAATATCTTAGTGAAAACCATATACAATGACAAAACTGAATGTTATGAATACCATCTTTTAATTAGTCATCTTGTTCCCTTTTTCCCTGCTTGTACACCTCCACAGTCTTAACATCAGCCTTCATCTCTGAAGGGAAGTTGCTGTGTCTGTTCCCTTTTGGCTCTTCCACGCCTGTGATGCTTGCTCCAGTTTTAGCTCCCTCCACCTGCCTCCACCAGTTAATTGGGAACTCCAGAGGGAAGCAGAGAGAGATGTCACCAGCATATCCACAACATCCCGGACCCTTGAAATTTTTCTCCCATGGAGTAAGGTGTAAACCTAAGAGGAAGCTCTCAAGGAGCCATTCTTGCAGCCTTCCTTCCCAGGAAGATTTCCATGCTTAACCTACTAGAAATAAGGAAATAGGCTAGGTTCAAGGACAGCCATGGAGAAGTGCTCCAAGAGAAGTACAAACAGTTTCATATGCCTCCATTTCATAAGACTTAGTTTCATATGCCTCCATTTCTTGCTTTTTCTCACCAGCACCATTTGAAGGCAGACACCGTATTGCTTGACTGTAACAGAAAAGTGTTTCAATTAACTGTAGAAAGAAGCCTTGCACTGACCTTGACCTTCCTTTGCCACACTTGATACAAAAGGTGCAGGAGTAAAAGCACCATTAAAACCAAGCCACAACTGTTTAAAGAACAAATACAGATCGAAAAGGGAACCACAAAAACAGTTTGGGCATGGTCTCTGTCTGAGGCTTTTAAGGTACATAAAATGGGTTGAATGGTCTTTCAAGAATGGGCTTGTTTCTCAGATTGGGAGAGAAACCATTGGAGAAACAACAAAAGCTGGAAAATGGCACCTCAGAGAGGGAAGATGGTGGCAGTAAGGTAATTTTACTGTCTCCAAAAATGCAGGTGGTTCCCTGCTGCTTGATGCTCGCTGTCTTGTTCACAGGCTGGTGTTGGTAACCTGTGCTGTGCATTGCAACACATTTCTGTGGATCTGTTTCCACCAGAGATCTGCTAAGCAACAAAAAGGTTGCATTTCTTGCAGGCTGTATGCTGCGTCGCTAATAAGACGTGCTTCATGGAGAATACCCTGCTGGAAGCAGTGTAGAGGGAGTGCGGAGGGAAGCCTGTGACCTCCAGGCAGGGAACAGCAGTGGGTGCACAGGACAGGGTGTGCAAGTCTTGCTATGCCCTCAGGATAGCCTTTGGGTGGGCTTGGCACACCTCAGCACTGGGCTGTCCATGCCTTCTTCCCACCCAGCCCTCTGGAACAGAACCTGTGGAGCACTGGAGGGTGAGGGCTCTTCAGATGAACCCCTCGGAGGGAGAGGCATTCTGCCTCCAAGGTCACTCTGCACTGTCCCAGCTTGCAAGGGCTGGCTCAGGCCCCATCTGGGTGTCAGAGCTGGTGTATGGGCTTTACAATAAATATCAAGCTGCACATACCTCCATAAAGCTCACTAACACAAGCAGCGCAGAAGTGGAGGTTTGGTCCTTAATCTTGGTTGCTCCCAGCGGGTGGACCTGGAAACACAGGAGAGCCCGATTTCATAAGAGAAATTCCTAGGTGGAGTTACATGCTGAGAAACTTGTTCAGGCTGCAACGTTTATCTTGTTTTGATGGTATTTTTTTGGTGGTGCTCCTTAGAAACCAAATGACTGCTTCCTTTCTGGCTCAACAAGGCACTCTTAAACAATACTAATCAAACAGCGTCAGGGTTTCCTTTTAAATGTTGCTTCTGACTCTCTTAAGAGGTGGGCTTCTACCCACAGCCAGCACCCTGGCTAGTTATATCCAAAGGTGCACCAGTTAGTCAAAGCATCTGTTTCCATCCAACTTTGACTCTCACCTGTGCTTTGCTTTTGTTTGCAAATCGCACAAGGTAGGAAGCCGGGCGTTTCTGTTTTGCTTTCCTTGCCAACAGCAACAGTAAGGAGCACACAAGGCACTCTCCCTCTGCATGAGGGCAGGGGTGACTCTGAAATAAGCTGAAGGAATGTGTGGGCAAGTGAGAAAACTGCAGTGCTACGTTTAAGAGTAAAGAAGAGAAATCAGTAATTTGATCTTTTTTGTGTTTGTAACCTTTCAGTTGAAAACCAGATCACATACCTTGTATTTACCTCATACTTTATCTGTGCTTTACAATTATTGTATTAGCTACCAGATTTTAAAATGCCTGTGTTTGATCTTGAATGAACGTATGCTGCTAGCTGAATGATCAGCTGCAGGAATCTTGACTTTCATGGATTGGCTCTGTAGCAGTTGTTTATCCTTGCACCTTAGAAAATACCTTGAGGTGAAATGTAGCAGTTTTTCAGGGAGAAGAGTATCTCATCATATACTGCACCCAGTTCTGGGAAGTTTGGATCCTAGCTGAATGTTGGTGCTTGTCTGTGAAAGATAGGTAAGATCAGTCTCTCTGTCTAAATTGCTCTTATCTACAAGATCTTCCTTCTTTTTGTGTTATGCCATCACTGCGAATGGCAGCTGCAAGCAGAGATGAAAGAGGCCTGCAAACTACATCATACCTCAGCCCAAAACTGTTGCATGCACAGAGGCAACGTCTTGAATGGAATCTGCGATTTGAGACTAATTTATCAACATCTCTTTTTACATGTACTCAGATGATGGTTTTTCAGCCATAACAGTCATCTTACGGAAGGCACAGCTGGTCTCAGTATCTTGAGGCACAGGAGCCTCTGTGGCTGTGTAATGAATAGCCACTCCTAGTATCCATACAGCACACCCAGCCAGCCAGATGCAGGAGCTGGTGCAATAGCCATATGGCTACTAGTTAAATACCAGTAGCAGATATTATGTCTTTAATGCATTGTGGCTACTCAGTGCGGGCAAAAAAGCAGCATGTAACAACTGATGCTGCAAAGGCATCATGGTATGGTATTAGTCAGGGAATTAGTCCCACTGCTGGGTTTCCAGGCAGTTGCTAATGCCTGGAGTACTTTAATCCCTGAAAATGCTCCGTATCTTAAGTGAGACTCTTGTGCAAAAGCAATCTGTATTCATCCTGGCAGGGACAAAGTGAAATTTTGTACAAGCAACATGAAGTTATTGTTAGCACTAAGTGCATACAGCCACACCAGAAACCCACTTGTGGGCACACGTGGCAGGAATATATCTCCTTGTGCACCAATACAGACATACACATGTGTGTGAGTGTGCACAGACATCTGTATGTTACTGGGTGTGTGCACCAAAGCAGCCTTCTGCCTCCTCCTCTACCGCTGCAAAGGTTATTTCCAGTAATGGTGCCCTACAGCCACGACATCTGGCATAAGAGAAAGCTCTGACCAGCTTGGCCTCTGTTTGCTCTGGGCAGACGCTCGTTAAGCACAATTAATGCCACGAGATGAAAACTTCAGTTGCCATAAAGAAAACTCAGATTGTGCTGCATGTTCGAAATGCTCTAAGTGGGTGAAGCTACTTATTAGTGCTAATTAGAGGCTACTGCCTTACAGCCTCTGCCCTCTGACGGGAGCAGATGTGTGCACAGGCATCCGTAGTTACTGTCTTTTAGCAGAACGTCTTCAGTGTAAGAATTTCTCTAGGAGTTCAAGAGGCAGTGCAGTAACTTTTGATAGCTTATATATAAATGGTGCTTCATTATAACTGATTAATGAGCAGCAAACGAGGGGATTTGTATAAATCTTGTTACAAAATTTCTCCGTTTTTAAAGGGATCGGGCTAAAAGGCAGAAGAAAAGAATCATTGTACTGGAGAATTAGAGGAAAAGAGTGTGCCCTAAGGCAGTTGAGTGCTTTGCCCATGATGAGAGACTGTTGTTGCTGTTGAGATTAAAAATAGAACAAGACTTTGTCTATTGACAGAAAATGAAGAAATGATTGGGGCAGGCTAGGGCAATGCTGAGCATTCATCAAAACTCTACATAAAATACCTGACACACCTTGAGCGACGTTTCACCAGAGTTGAGTAAATGTTTATTAATTGAATATTTATTGAAAATAAATATTAAAAAATATTTATTAATTGAAATGACAGGGAAGAATTTGACATGGCTGGATTTTTATTGGTGTTTGTCTTAGCTGATTTTACCTCTGTGAAAACGAAGCTGCCAAGACCGTTGTGTTGTCATTGTATCTTTTCTTCTTGAGACGTATTCCTACATGGGGTGAACTCACAGATCCTCGTTCCTTATCCACCAGTAGTTTGGCAGTGGTCTTTATCTCAGGATACAGCACCTGAATACATCCTTTGGAGCCAGAGCTTGTCTTCCAAAGCCCTGAGCGGGGCACAGGCCATTAGCTGTGGCAGCTCACTGCAGGAAGGATAGGACCTAAGCACAAAAAGACAACGGTTTTGCAGTGAAATGAAAGATCAAAACAAGGTAGGAAGAAGCCATGAAGGAGTTAGGAGGGATTAGGCTAACACACTGCAAGTTTCCAAGATTTTTGATTGAGTGGAGCTGATTCCAGCTACCCAGACTTACCCAAGTTATGTTTAGAGACTATTTACTTCTTACTTTTTGGTTATGGGTGCAAAACCTACCTGCTTCAAGGAAAAGCAGATGAGTTTCAGGCTAATGATTCAGACTGCCGGCTTCTTCTCCAATGAACTGTGTGATCCAACACATTATTTGGCACAAATATGTATGGTATTACTTCTACTCCCTAGGAAAAAAGAGAAAATGTAACATAGAAGCTGTAATAAACCCATACCATATGGCTGGTGAACTTCTTCACACAGGTGGTGAACAGGAACGTCTTCAAGTGGCTGGGGCTGCCTGGGACTTTCCAGTTGGGACTGCATCTTTCCCTTTTCCCTCTTTCCTTTCCTGGAGCTCTTGTAGTGAAAAAGTCAATGCACATGAGACCCAGATGTAGGTTTTATGAGAAGTTTTAGGAGGGAGGGGGAGACTGAATGAGCAGACGAGGCAGAAATCTTCCTCCATACCCCGCTTCCCAGCCCCAGCAAAAAGCATGCCAACAGGCATTGTTCTGCAAGCACTGAGACCCGCCTGACCATGCATGAATAACCTCTGTTAAACCTTCACAAGGCCAGCATGGATTTCTCTGCCTCACAGCCCTGAAATCAATATGGCAGAGAGCCTTTGAATGCCTGCGGATAGCATCAGCGCCACTCACCCACGCCTGACACCATGCCAGCAGTGCCCGAGCCGCGCTCAGCTGTGCAGAGGGGCCGGGGTGCAGCAGGGATGGGGGTGCAAGGAGGGCTGGGGCTGGTGGGGGGTCAGGAGGTGGCAGGGTCTGGTGCTGGTAGCGGGGGGTTGTGGGGCTGGATCCAGGGAGGCTTGGATCCATATTCATGACAATTATTTATTATTTATTGCTTTTTGCAATAAAGCTTAGCAGGGTAATGCCTGAGAACTGGTGGGCTGAGAGATGATTGATTCTGTGGCTGTGGTGGTACAGACTGCTCCGACACGAAGCATCGGAAAGAGCACGATGCGAAGGGAGAAGAGATTTTCTCCTGGAGTTCCCCAGTGGGTTGCTGAAACTTTCTCCCATGTAAACAAAGCGGTTGTGTGAGCATCCTCTGTTTCGTTTTTCCCTTCTGATGCCATTCCATGCAAAGGAAATGAGCTGCAAGTGTTTAGCTTGGCACTGTAACTTTGGTAATCGTATCCAGGGCATAGAGTAGCATGGGCTGATGCTTAATCATTCACTCATTACCTTAGTGTCGTTTGAGCTTGGAAGACAAATAGAGGGTAAGAAATTGTGTCAGCCTGTCTGAGAAGAGCAGGTATAAGATGGTTTGGGAAGGACGACATACTTTCTGGGCTTCTTGGTGCACTAGCTCGTTGCCGTTCCAGCACAGCTGTTGCTCACGCTACCAGTTTCGGAGGAAATGTCTGTATTTGAATTGAATTGAATTGAATTGAATTGAATTGAATTGAATTGAATTGAATTGAATTGAATTGAATTGAATTGAATTGAATTGAATTGAATTGAATTGAAGCAGATTGCCCATCTGCTTGCAGCTGTTGTCATCTTTTAATTGGTGTAATCCTGTCGGATGAGAGTAGCACTGTCACCTGCACTGTCACCCGGCTGCTAGCGCCTCCTGTGTCACGCACTCTTTCTGTCCATATGCCTTCTGTATAAATACCTTCCTTATGTACCCAGGGAGTCGCCTGAGATCTGTCTTTACTTATGTGGCCATACAAAGAGGATTTTGCCCCTCTCCAGCTATGCTTACTTGCCAGTCAGGGCAATTCCAAAAGGGATAGGGACACATAAACACCATTATAGACACTGCTGGTGAGACCGTATCTGGAACACCATGTGCATTTCTGGCCACTCATGCTCCAAAAATATGACTTGACACTGCAGTGGGTGCAGGGGGGTCTGCGTGGACAGCAGGGGGATGAAAGCCTGACATGCAGTTTGAGATTAAAGGAGCTTTACTTGTTTAGTCTAGAAAAATGCAGACTGGGATATATCGGAAGTTTATATATGCATCAGGAAAGAAAACACTGAGAGGGCAGTAGGTTACTTAAAAACGAACAAACAGGGATGAGCTAGCCATTAGTAGATGTAGACTAGAAACTAGAAGCCAGCCCTTAAGGATCAGACTAACACTTCCATGGCAACAGTGGGGACAAATTTTCTTAGCTGTTTTTAAGACAGCTTGAATAAATTCATGTAGTGGAGGAGCTAACATGCTTTCCTGCCATAACAGGTGATGGGACCGGATGACACAGGAGATCTTGTTTACTTCTTGTATCAGTCTATTCACAACATGCATTTATTAAAGTTACTGCAGCAATTTTGCAGTGGAGCCTGAGATGCTGCAAATGGAAAGCACATTCGTGGATTTGAACTGTACACAAACCCTACTTCAAATTATGTGCTGAAGAAGTTTCATGGGATTAGGAGGGGGATGCCTAGCCAGTGGCTTGGTAGCTGACCACCCAAGGTAAAACGCGGTGCTTAGGAAACTGCAGTGCCCATTCGTGCTGGGTGATGTTTGTGTTTGTGCACTTGGAAGCTGAATCCAGTCAGACATAAACCACTTTTTTTTTTCCCATTTTACTGAGTTTGCTTTTCAGCCATATCACCAGACAGACAACCAAAACCAGCATGGCCGGGGAGGAGGTGTGCAGCATTACAGCAACTCCTTTAGGACTGACTTGCACTGCCGTGTGACCGTGGCTGCCTGTTCTCCTTGCATGAGTATCAAACCACAGTACCAGCAGCATTGTAAGTGCTGTTGGGCTAATGAAAAGGCTGTTTTTCCATGGTGATGCTACACATTATCCTGACTGTGGTTACGTAAGTGCTTGTGCTATTTTCTGCCAAACCACAAGAGGTTGCACTTTCGTGATCTGTGCATAATCTCTTGAGTAGGCAGCCCAGGGACAAGTTTGGCATATTACCTAGGGAGGAACACCCTAGAAAGGCTGAAAAGGAGAATCATTAGGTAGTCATTCAGTATCTTCCAGGACAGCCAATTTACATCCATCTCACACTACCTTCTGATGCAGATGTGTTCCTCTTGTTCTTTTCATACTGGGGGTCTCAGAGGTACTGAGTTAGGAAGCTATATATATATAAAAAATCCTGGTTACAGTGAAGAACTTAAGGGTGTTTCCTCTTCTGCTAATTGTTTCAGGATTTTTGTCATCTTTCCCACTTGTAAAAGTGTTGGCTTTTGGCTTTCAGAGTTTAAAAGGTGGGCAAGCAGCAGTTGCGTCTGATTTGAAAAGAATATGAGTGAGAATTCAGGATTTCCTGCTTAGGGAGAGCAATGTGAATACCAGTGAATGAGCCCAGTCCAAAGCTCGTTGCACTGTACAGTTAGATACCCATTTAATTCTCCGTGTTTTGAGCCATGTCTTAAAAGTACAGGTTGCTGAGATGCCAGAGCTAGGCTGTGGCTTGCAAAATGTTGTCTTGCATTTTTGGTGGTGGGATTTGTCTGACAATCTTCACCAAGTCAAGTCATTTTCTGTATGATGTGAAACTAATTAATGCCTCTGTATCATCACTAGTTGTGTGCAGTGATTAGAATGATGTGTTCAAGGGAAATTTTGCATCTAGTGGCTGATGAGATCTTAGTCTTCATGATGTCATGCATTTCTTCTGAGAAATGTAGTCAAAAGAGCCACACTCATGTATAGCTGCGTTGCAGAGCATTTGGACAGACTATCTTTTTGTTACACCTTTTCTTACTGCTTTTCCTTTCAAAGAGAAGGTAGGAAATTGTGCTCAAATTTATGATATTTAGCTAAATTAATCTTTCCAGACAATGTTAGTCCAGCCCATAGTCACCTAGTTAGCCTTTGTTTTTTTTTACCTTTCTTTTTCAGAATAAAAGCTTTTTCTCATAAGTTTTTCGAAGTATTGATAAAATTATTTGATACTGAGCAACTTCTTGCCTACACTCTTCTTGAAATACTCCTTAACGGTATTACTCCTTGGAGGACGAAGTATCAGCTGATGTAATCACTACGCACCGTGTTTTCCAGAGATGGCACTTTTTTGTTAGGAGGATGGACATTTAATAATAATAGGAGTGTTGTATCCACAGAGGTTTACCAGGCAATACGGGAGACAGGTTTTGTATGAAGATGCAATATCTTTTATTAGACTGACCCTAAAAAGTAAGAAAAAGACCGATGTTTTGGGCTTAGCACCCAATCATCAGCTCACGTGCGTGGTAACTTGCCTTTCTTCCAAAAAGCAACACGATGCTTTCCAGGTTTGCATGCTCCAGGCTTCCCATCCAGGCCCCAGGTAAAACTTTGCTGTTTTTTCCAAGCTTTTTCATTTGTATATGGAAATATGCTTAGCCTTTGGGATACGTGATTGGAAAAGACAGGCTCTCCATGTTGCTGACATTGTATACACTTGGTGTACACTCTGAGATCTGCACAGATTGGTCATAGAGATAACTTCGAATCTGATCTTTTGTGTCACATATAAATGATGTGCAACAGAAAAGAAGAGGTAAGATGAACAAAGTGATAAATTTAAATCAAGAGATCTAGAGACTAACCGCTTACAAATTTCTAGCTCGCTCCTTTCCAACCAGAAGGTAGGAATGCAAAACCAGGTCTTTGTTCCTGTAGGAGGACGCTTGCCATAGGGAGGGAGGAGCAGTATTGTAGAACCATAGTAATAGTAGTAAAAATAATAATAACAATAATAATAATAAAAAAGCAACAAATACTAGAAATACCTGTCACACTTTCCTGAAGAGCTCACCAGGCTGAATTTTTGGGCTTTCTTATTCAGTCCTGCAGTTCTTGTTATTGCAACATTGTGCTTATGAAGTTCAGTAATTACAGATAGAGACTAGGCAGGATTAGGCTCCTAAGTACTTTTGCCCAAATTTCAGATCATCAAACCATGTATTTTGCTGTTCCCAAACCCTTGCAATTAACTGAAGTCTTTGAGTGCTCATTTCCAGGACTGAGAGAGCCTCTGGCATCTATATAGCAGCGTCCTGTGCCAGCCAGGCTACGTTCTGTACAACAGGAACAAATCCAGTTTTCTACCTTTTGTAAGGGAAAAACAGAGCACAGCAATGCATTATTTCTCACACCAGTTTTGTGTCTGCACATTGCATACAGCATGAAGAAAACCAAAGGCATTTCAAGAAATTTCAAATATCTTGGTGTCAAAAGTCAAATGTCAGAAGTGGTGAGCAGAGGAAGGGGAGCCGAGGTCTTCCTCACACTGCTGGGACTGTCTATGCAATACTTTCTGCTGCATGAGACATGGCATTTCAGTGGAGGACTGAGAGACCAGGTACTGAACCATTTTAATGGGGGAGTAAAATGAAAAACGAAAATTGAAAATCTTGGGTTCTTTGAATGCCAAAATTAAAAAAAGATACAATATGGGTACTTCTCTCTCACGCTGATTTTATGTGAAAGATTATTTTTCCTGCATTCTTCAAAGAGGGAAATAGATTAGCAAGCGTCCTCATAAGCATACTTTTTGCACACAACTCGCAAAATATACTATAAACACCTTTCTCATAGAAGGCACGGTGAGATTAAGTGATTTTTCCCAAGACATCAGAGCCTGGGATTGGATTTGATCTCATAAATTCCAGTCTAGTATTTTAGCCACATGCATTTTTCATGGCAGAAGGTTTCATCTCTTTGATGCAGTGTCTCACGTTCTTTACTCATGGACAACTGGAAAACAAACAACTTTTATGGCTTCATCAGCTTGAGTAACTTCTTAACCTTATCCAAAGGCTTTGTATTTATTGGGAAATAAAAGGAGGTGTAGAAAGACAGCACTGATAAATCCTGTGCTGTCAGAGTCTCACAGGAAGTCGAATGACCCTTGCTTGAGAAACACAAGCCACAAAATGTGGGTGTGATATTTATTGGTATGTGCTTTGCATTCTTCTGCGAGGACCGACTACATCTTGCATCGCTACTGTAAATCCTGCCTACCTTTTCCAAGAAGATTTCAACACTAACTCTTCTGAAAACGACCCACTGGAGAGAAATGCTGTGAGTGTTAGTATTTTGACTTCTGACTGAGTCCTGGAAAGCTCTCCCCTGGTGTTAATGATTTCTGGTTAGAGGGGAAAAGGATGGGCATTCAGACGCAGTGGGCATTCATTAGCATGTAATGTCAGTGTCAGTAGACCCCCACTTGGATGGCACAGTCATATCTCTTTGTGGCTTCCCTTTAATACATGTTTGTTTGCTCTTTCTCCCTGAAGACAAGTCAACAATTGTATTAACTTTCTGATCTTGGTATGGGAGCGTTTATATTAATTTCCTGACATCAGCAGCTCTGTGATCTCTCATTTAAAATCAGCTATGGGAAGCTGTTTCGGGAGTCTTGTTTTATTTATTAAAAAGAGAAGGGGGGAAAGCCCAAAATGAAAGCAGGAAAGAGGGCTAACTTTTGCAGAAAATAAACAGATTATATTTGTATGGGTTCAAGGTCACAAAAGTTCAGATTATGTCTTTTAAACTGTTTACCTGTATGAATATTTCTTAATGGAAAAGATGTAAAAGCAGCTTTAGTGTGTTGTTCACAGTTAATTAACTATCCTAAATATGGCTGATATATCACAGTATTTTTGGCTAGCAGTTTCTGAGCTATTCAAGAGCACTCAGTTAATCTGCTAGAAAAATCACAGATCAAAGGTCGTCTTTCTAGGAAGCTTGTTTATTATTCTATATTAGGCCAAAGCGTTTTGTTGTTAGGATTTTTTGGGGATCTCCTAGGTTTCAGGAGCTTTGGCAGACTTAGTTCACTGTTAAGTCTGCGGAATCATATCTTAGTACTCAGGCTGATCCGTTCTGTGTCTATATTTTCATTTATCTTCATGATTAAATACTGTGATATAGACTTCATCATGTAGCTAATGAGCAAGGCACACAACCTTTAACAAAAAAGGAAGATATTAAGAGGCTACAAGATGAAGATGCATGTGTACAGGCTTGTTTCCATTCCACAGCAGTTGTTTGCATATCTGGCCACGGGAAGGTTCAAAGGACATGTGGAACGGCTGTTTCTCACCAAAATCCGCATTTCTGATTGTAACTCAATGTTACTTCAGCAGAAGGCACTTCATCTGTTTAGTTTTTGTAACCTAAGTCCTCCTGTAATCCTTGTTAAAGTCATGTCCAGATTCTTACTCAGGAACAGGATTTGTCACATCTTCTGGTTGATATGAAAACATACTAATTGGTGAAATATTGGCCACAGTACTCAGGTTTGTTCTGGCTTAAATCACTTTCAGCTACTGAAGAAATAACCAAAGTAATTTGTTGCTTCCAAAATTGACTTCAGAAGTGTCAAAGCAAGAGTTCAAAATACAGAGAGAGGTGAAGGAAAAGAGAATTGCTCCTACGACTGGTTATCAAGCAAAGGCACCCCAGTAAGCTGAGCAGAAGCTAGGGCTTTCTATACTGCGCAGGTTGTATAGACATTATTAAAGCCATTGCCAAGTGATGTATGGAGTGTATAATTTCAATAATTTTAAACAGATCTGCACTTTCACATTTTTTGAATTGGTGCCACGTTCATGTTGATGGTGTATGTGTAACAAATACTGGTATAGTAAGAAACTTCCCAGCTGAGCCGGAGCTCAGGTGTGTGTTTGTTGTTTCCAAGTACTTGGTGAAATCCGGGCTTTGGCACTTGTCTAGGTTTTTTTCATGGCTGTCTATTGCTTCACCGTCAAGAAAGACAAAATATGTATGAGGAGATACGTTTTCTCAGAAAATTTTTTTACCAAAACCACCAAGTGTGTTAGAGTGCTTCTGCTAGTATTCATGCTGCAGTAGGACTCACAGAACTGCATTTTGACTATTTTCAGTTCACTGAGCTGATGGGGGAGCAGCGCTGTGCACAGGCACCTCAGTTCTCTGCTAGAAGTAGCTGTGGAGACGAGTCTTGCACAGTTCTTCCTGCACCCCTGTGATTTATTTGGGTGGGGTTGCAGTGTAAAAGTATTGGAGATAAAATATTAAGGATCACTGAGTCAGATTTGAGTCGATATAAATCTAAAATTATTTCTTCTTCCTCTACCAAAGGAAAAAAAAAAAAAGCCAGGATAAGTTGGTTATTTGATCTGTGTGTCTGGATTTGCAGCAGTGATGGTTTGGGAGTACAAACAACTGCCATAAAAGAAAAACATGGCCATGGTGTGCCTACAGGATTCCACTGTTTTCTGAGCAGCAGGGTACAGAAGTACCATTTCAGTTCATCACTGAACTAACATAAATGTAGAAAATAGCAGAGCTTTACTCTTTTACCAGTTTAATCTCTTGGAGACTAGGCCTTGGTCTCTGACTGAAAAACTGACAATCCATTAAAAAAGGAAAGCTTAACCACAAGCAAGGCTGCAGCATATCATATTTCCAATGTTGCAAAGAACTCAGTTCAGTGTATTTTGGAGAAAACCTTTCGGTCTTATTTAGAGTGGTGACTTTATTTACTATAGTGGTTTTACCCTGGAAGCGTTTATAGCAGCTTCTGTGTGAATTTATTCAGCAAAATCACACTGATTGCCAAGTAGAGGTCAGGATGCCAGAGACAGGGAAGGGGAATCCCTCCTGACAGGAGGAAAAAGGATTTCCTTTGAGCCAGGCTACAAGATAATAGCAAAAATAAAAAATGCAAAGCTACAGATAGTCTCTGATAGCTGCTTCTGGACTTGTGAAGCGAGTTGAATGCCAGCAGTGGAAATACAAACAAACTCAAGATTTGCAGGGGAGGGAGCGACCCTGCTGGGACGTGCTGTCCACCATCACCTCCTCTGAAAGGAGGAGTGGGAGATTCAAAGGTTATCATCCTATTTATGCTAATTGAGTTTGAGCTAAGCTCTTCCCAAGAAAAAAGCCTCTTATTGAAGTAGTTATTCAGTTCCTCAGGGTGCAAGTGGAATGGCTGTAACGCTGTCTTAAGAGTCTGCTCAGGGCACCCTTGAAGAGTACAACTAAGGGATTTCTCTCAATTTAAGCATCCCTCTGATGAAAAGCAACCAGGAGACCTGAGAGCCTTGCGTGCCTTTTGCTATTTAGTCTGTCTACAGAAGGGGCCAAACATGTTCAGGTACACAGCACCCTGGCAGGTCCTCTGCTTGTCCATGGAGCAGGGGCTGAGGGTAAGAACAATTTATTTTCATAATATTGTTGAACAAGCATAATTTGTAATCTTAAGAATGTGTTTAAGAAACGGGAGGCAGCGTCAGAGCTACCTACACAGAAAATGAAGGATTTGTAGAGACATGTAGTGTTTATTCCTTCATTGTGTATTTCCATGTTGCTGTTACTTGAGGGAATAAATCAGAAGTTATGTGAAAAGATGTTGTGTATGTTTATGTGTCTCTGCATTTATATTCATAGAGTAAACATAAGTCACTCTGTATATATAGGAAAATATTGTTAATAATTCTCATTACCATAGCCCTTTCTATCCCTAGGCTTTTGAAAGGTTTATAGACATGAATTAATTAACAGTGGTCTTAGGAGATGCATGATAAAGTAGGGTTGCGGCCTCGATAAGTTAAGTATTTTATTCAAGGTCATGCAGCAAGTCAGCAGCAGATAGGAGAATGAAATCCAGATCTTCTGATTCTGAGTCCCTCTAGTTGCTAATACCTGTTAGTTGTCTTCTAAATTGGATTTTCTTCAAGACCATTAGCCTTGAGGACTCATGGAAGTACAACAATTAACTGTAGCAGTAGAACAACTATGGGCAAGATTGACATCTGAAAAGTGTAAATTTAAATCAACTTGGCCTGTCATTATTTGTACACTTATTCTCAAGGTACCTTACAGTATTCTTTTCCGTGAAAGCAGTCTACTAGTCTCTGATGGCATTTAATATGAAAGAGTTACTTTGCAATTCAAAAATACCTATTATGTTTCCTCAACTCTCCTCATTTTATCACAACTCTTGAAATATTTGGTATGGCATTTTCTTTCCAAAAATGCCAAATGCCAGAAATACCTTTAATTTTTGAAAATAGGTTTCTAGCCTTAAAAGTTGCAAAGATACACGGAAAAATACAGCTTCTAAATACTATCCCCTGATTTGCCTCTTTCTGCCCCCCCCCCAAAAGAGGCAAATCAAAATTAAAGTGCTATTTGTATCACTTTGTTTTTACAACTTGCATGTCACTAGCTTTTATGATTTTTGAAGATTGATCTTTTTTATCAGTCTCTCTAAGAAAGCACATACTGGGAAACAGAATGATCAAAGTCTGCTTGCTCAGCTGTTTTTCTATACAAGGATAGCTTGCATTTGTCATTGCTATGTCCATTTTGACTGTTCCCTTTCTAATTCTTTTATCTTAAGGGGTCCAAACTATACAGATTGTATAAATCACTTATCAGTCATTATTTAATCTTTGGGACCGAGGTGGGATTTTATGCTATCAAAAGGGTGGAACCAGAACTTCTGAAGTGCTGGTATTTGTGCAAAGTCCCCCCCTGTAATGGGCTGTCCGGGATGGTGGTAGGATCTCCTTCAGCAGAGGTTTTCGTTTTTTAACTATGCTTTACTATATTATAAAAGCTTACTTCTGGATAAATATAAATCTGCAATATATGTGGTACTGGCTTTCACAATTAGCAAGTCTCTAAGCACTGGTTTTTTGCAGAAGCGTCTCCCTTCTTTTTCCACCTGGTGTCTTAATCAAGCATTACTGAAAAAAAATATTCAGAAAGTCCATGAATTGCCTTTTTGTTCTGGTTTTATTTTAACATAGACAGCTCTGCAGTCATGAGTTACAGCATATCTGAGACACCCAGTACATTACCAGTAGCTGTAGATGAAAAGAAAATTTGGCCATGGGTCCAGTGGGTCCCTGAAGGCATGGCATTCTTCATTGAATTGTATGCAGTGCAGAGCTGTTCTAGTACTAGAGCAATGATAATAAATTTTGGATGTTTGGATCCAAATGCATTAAGGTGTCATAAAGCAGAATGCCAGCATTGGATGCAGTTCAGTCTCTGGCCTTCAATTCAGGGTATTGCCTAAGCCAAAAATTAAATAGGGTGCCTGGGGAACACTCACATCAAATGAAATCAAATGCCGACTTTCTGTCAAAAAGGTTAAAAGATTAAATACCTTTACTGTCCTTGCAGTAGAATCTTGTGGTTGTGATACCAGCTCAAACAGGAATGTGTGTATTTCTCTTTGAATTGAAATCCATCAGGCCACTTCATTGAAGTAAGTGGTGCCTTCAGCTTTCGTTCCTTCATTGCTTACTCAAGAACAGGCAGACATGGCTTCCCCTGATAAGTCATACTGCACCCCCATATGGATGAAGTCATGCCTGCTATGGCTATGCCAGGCTATGACTTCATGTCCACATACCATGCATTCATTACACATGTGCGTGGACAACTATCTAGGATCAAGCTGGGAAGTGTTATATACAGCTGTGCTCAGAAGGTGCGAATTCCACAGGACTTTGGGTAGTGCTAGGATGCTTTGAAACCTCAAGTATGGCAACCATGTGGAAGCTGTCCATAGCCCCTGGTTTACAATTCTGCCTTGTATGTATTGAAAATAAACAATACAGTTTAATATAAATATTTGTTTCTCTAAGTTATTTGCATTTCTTTATTGCAATGAGCTAATTCAGTCAAGCCAGTGATAAATTTCACATAACCTTTTGCCTATGCAGTCACTGTTGTACGTTAATATTTATTAAATCATATTAATTAGACAGCTGATGAGAGTACACCATTGACCTTTCTGGAGGAAGGCTGTAGTATTTCAATCGCTACTCTTAGGTAAGCTTGTGGTCCAACCAAAATTGCCATTTAGCATTTTTATACTTGGAAGGCTGTCCAGCTCTCCTTTGACTTGCATGAAAGCTGTGGTCAACGTTCAGGCTTACAGCCTGTTCCTGCTGAAGTCAACAGCAAAACTCTCCTTGGTTTGAAATGTTGCAGGGCTGGGTGTACAAAGAAAATGTGACAGTAGTTTGAAGGTACTATTTATAGTGATACCAAAAGTGGAGAAGTTTTGCTGAAACATTATTGCTGGGGGCTTTGGAGTTAGCACAGATATGATTAATGAAAAGGCAGGGCCACCTCTGGTCTCTTGGTACATAGCAAAACTGTTCTAAGACTAATTAGGGGCATATTCAGGCAGTGCAGTATTACTAGTAAGTCGATTTAATGAATGCTACTCATTTAAAAAGCTGCAATTTGTGCTCAGCCCTTAGGAAGTAAGGAGGAACTGCAGGAACATAAATTCCCTAAAGCAGAGGCACAGCCTTTCCAGGTGTGTGACTAAAGGACATCGTAAGCCTTACTAGAAACAAAGACTGTAAATCATTAGAGTTCTGCAGTTGCTCTGCCAGGTTTGGCATTCTGAATTTTGTTGAACTGTTGAGTGCTGTATGTTTGCACTAAGTCGTTTTGCATTAAGATCGGATAAAACTGAAAAGGCTTTATTGGTCCTTTAGTTTTGTTGGGGTGCATTTTGCTTGCCTGGGTGGTGTTTTTCCTTTATACATAGAGCTGTTTGTTCTAGCATCTCTAGATTTTAGTATGTTATTAGGTGATGTGGTAAAGGCAAGATGTAGAAGAAATACTCAAGTTATGATTACAGGCAAATAATCTGCTTCTAGCTGATGGTTCCCAGATTCCAGCCACCACCTATTAACTCTGGCATTGAAAGCAAGTAAATTTTCATACCTAACCAAAACTGTTCTGATCATGTATTCAGTGATTCAGATGAATTAATTCATGGCTTGTTCTCTTCAGAGTACAGAGCTGATAAAATTTCCTGGCATTTTTCAGGAAGGAGGCTCTTGAGAGTGATATTTAACGTAACTCTCCAGCCCTTATAAGAACCTGTGTTCCAGGCAAATAAATAGCCCCGCACAGTGAAAAATAATCATCTTATCTTACAACTGAAGTGGGGTTTTCAAACCAGTAATTTGTCTTGGTAACAAGTAAATACAAAAACATCCTAGGAGGAGCTGACTTACGCTTACCATTACACAGTAGCAGAAGATGACTCTTTGATTGCATAGATTTGGATCAGGTACTGCCAGTCCTCTTCTCAGCATACAATGTCCTAGCAAAGCACCTCAGTGTCCAATAAAGTAAACAGAAGAAAGGGTAATGAACGCCCAGCATGGCTGGATGGTACTTGATTGTACATAAGTGATTCTATCCTCTCTGTACTGCCAGGTTTTTTGATCTGTTCTGAGTGTTGGAATAGTTAGCATCTCTCTGAAACTCTCAGTTCATGCAACTGAAAGAGCATAGAAGAATTTCAGCTTGCTTTAAAAACAATTAAAGAAGTTTCTAGCTTTTTCTGGTTGCAGAGGAAAGTGTAAAAAGAAGTTAGACCGACCTCTGAGGGTTTAAAAAGCATAAGGAAAATAAAAAGGACTTTATAGCTACATTTTTATGCTTTTAAATGGCATTTCTTAGCTTTCTGGGACTTCAGTAGTGATGTCTGAGCAAATGGAATTAATTTTATTGCTGTGTGATTAGGGAGGTTTAGTACCATCAAGTGCCAGCAATACCTGTTTGTGCACATTATTATAGTAACATGGGTCATTTTATCTCTGCTGTTGGTAATGACTCTGCTACAAACTGCACTTACACCTCTCTAGCTTATTTCTGTTGCTACATGATGCTTATAATTCTGCCTTTCAAAAGTGCTCCCAGTTCTCTTCAACTTCCGTTTTCCCTCTTAGTCTTTAGTCTTTTAGTGTTGACCCCGTGTCACACAGGTCTATCCAAGGTACAGAAGCACTCGCTGCCCTTTGTTCTTCACATGACCAATGAGCAAACAATTACATTTTTAACAGATTGAAGAGGAGGCTTGTGGGAATGGGATTTGAGTGGTTGTCTTTTAAGGATTTAGGGGTGATGTTTCCAGGCTGCACATTCAGCAGAAGACATTTTCAGTTTTGTCTTGAAAACTAAAAATGTTATTTGGTAAGCAATTCCATTTTTGTAAAAAAAAAAAAAAAAAAAAGAATTCTTAAACAACTGCTGTTTTCTTATACATTCCATGTCTTGGAACTTAAACCTCATAGGAATTAGAATTTTAAAATAAGATTTTTAATGGAGTTGGAAAGCAAAAATACAAGCAAGCATACGTTAAGTGAAAGATATTTAACTGAGTGGAGGAGGTAAGTTCCCATACTTTTCTGGTTGCTGTTGAGCAGCCCAGCAATTTCAAACCAAGAAATCTTGTTCCAAAACTAAAGAAATGCAAATGAGCAAAACACATTAATTTGAATTAATAGATCTGGGACACCAATATCTAATTTACAGAAGCATCTTCTAACAACAAGAAGGTCTGACTCTTTGTATAGTTCCTCACTTTCTGGGTTGTAATCATACTCCCTGCTAATTTTTAGCAACATAATTTTAACTGTATGCTTCAGAACCTAAACCTCTATTTTGTCCCAAGGCCTTAATGCCCTTTGACTTTTCTAATTATTTCCTTCACATACATTTTTATCTGCTTTGATACTGAGGATCAATGCTGGCCAAATGAGAAGTATTGTCCTCAGTATACTGGCATTGATCAGCTTGGAGATTGCTGGGTAATTTTTGAATGCAACATCGGAGCAAATCCAGGGAATAGTCTAGGCGCCAAAGCATGAATTTTACTGATACTAATAAAAATCAGGAAACCAGAAGCCAAGAAATGGGAGCTCCAGACATCCACAGAACTTACTACAAACATCAAAAAATTGCTTATCATGTTGCAGAGTATCATGCATTCATGTCAGTTGAGCTCAGCCTAGATTTAGGATTTAAATCTTAACACCCTGCATGTAGGAATCCCAATTACTTGTCCGCCAGTGGGGCAGAAAGGAAATAATGGTGGCAGCAGGCCATAACTACATGTTTAAGCATGCTGCTGTGTACTGTCACTGCCATTTTTTGGCAGAAATAAGAACCAGATTCTGATGATGTGTTCGTAATTTATTCTGGGCCCATTTTTGTGTGACTCCTAAATAATTAAAACTTGGCTCCAGTTCCCATTAGAAGATCCTTGCTCATTTTGTGCTGGGAAAGCATACCTGGACTTAAGGACAAAAAAGGGAGCTTTTGCTGAAGCCAATTATCATAATTCCTGAAAGAAGAACTTGTCCAAGCTATGGCAATCATCAGGGAAAAAAGTTCTTGAGCAAAGTCACAGTAAAATACGTCATTAATCATAACCCACCCACATCCAGGCACCATATCACCAGACACTTCATTGGAGGAAGGAACAGTACTGTTGGTATTCATGACTCATTATATTCATGGGTTATAAGGTTTAAAAAGTCAGCTGTGATCATGTTATGACTGGCATTGTGACATAGACCAGTGGATTTCCCTAAATTGACTACTGTTTGGATTAGAGCTTATCTTTTAGAAAAACATCCAGTTTTGATTCCACATGTCCTGCAAGGGAGCATTCATCACAGCCTGTATTAAATTGTTCTCTTCATTAATTATACTCCCAGCTAACAGCTTCCTGTTAGAAGACATGCATTATTTTACTCTTGGTCTTCCTGAACACTCCCCAGTGCAGACAGAAATGTCTTGTGAGGAGACATTCTGCTCACATCTCATTCTGCTCCTTTCTCTTCTGAGGAGTTGGCTTTTTCTGAAGATTTTTGACTGATTGCTGTTTTTTTCTTTGCATAACCTGTGGGCTCGGAGGAAGTTCTGATTTATGGCTTTAATTACAGTCTAACTATTTAAATAACTTTCTCAGTGTCTTCCTTCAAGTCTCACCATTGTTGTGATGCCAACATACACCTGTGGCTGGGAGTAGTAATGTTGATGGCATGTGCATGGCCTCCGCTTTTCATCTGTAGTGCTTTCACCTTGTTTTTACCTGATACTGCACCCTACCTTCATGTGTCCACCTCTTTGCTTAGCTCTGGTTGGAGGCTGTGACCAGGTCATTACTGCTGTGTTAAAACTGGGATAGCGTCTGGTACATTGAGGTTCACAACTGGGCTGTGCCTAGAGCTTCTGAGCATTAATCAGATTTCCTGATGAAATGGTCAAGGTGAAGTGTCTTGGTTAGAGTTCTTTTTGCAGTTTTGGCATAGCTTGGGGCTGTACTTACATTACCATTTCCACTAGAAAATTGAAATGCGTGTTGACATCAGAGACTTGCATCCTCATCCTTTGGATTGGATGAGGACCGTTGGCTGTCATGTGCATTCCTTGATGCAGAATAGGCAGATTTAGAGGTGAACCCCACAGCCACATGGACTCCAGCCTGTGTTACTAGCCCAAAACAGTAATTCTGCCAAACCCAGGCACGAGGTTTCTATGTACGAACCGGAATGGTGTCAGGATGCAACATGTGTGTGCATGGGTGTGATTCTGGGTGAGCTCAACTTTGAAGACATACCCTTAATTACGCTGCAGGTTTTGACAGTGGTTCTGTAATAGCTGGCTGTCACATCACCTCACAAAGCTATGATCTTTTCTTTATCCTTTTCGAGACCATGCTAATTGGTAACAAGAGATGTCAGTGCTAACACACCAATAAGCACATTCACCAGGTTGCTACTTAGTCAGCTGCTGAGATGTTCACAGTTCCCTAATTGAAGGCATATATTACCTTTGGATAAATTCTGCTTAGCTGACTTACTCAGCGAAACTCTGTCCAGATGTGGTTTTGGAAGTTATCAGTTGACATAGTATGAAATAATTCTTTATACGTGTTTATACAGAGTCCAAAGTTGGAAGGTGTAGCCAAGCAAGATGGTTGCCCAGTGAGCGTACTGAGTGCTATGAAAACCATTTCTGGGTGGAAGAACAACATGCTCTTTCCATGCCCTGACAAAACAGCCAGAGGTTCCACCCAGCTCCCCCCTAGGTCAAGTTGAATTATCCTTTTGCAAGCTGGGTACTTCCCCTCCTAGTCAACAATGTGAATAATGATCATACCTGGTTTGGAGAAATGTCAGCCCTTGGACTGTGGTGTGCATGTTTTAAATTCAGCCATCGCCAGACTTTTGAAGTAGTCTGGGTGACTTTCCTATTGAGGTTGTAATGAAAATCAGCACTGTACACTTTTCCCTTTAGAATCTGAGATTCTCAAGCATTGGAAGTTATGTCAGTGATCAGATTGGCCTTCTGGCATATATTTTATTTCTCCTCTTGATGGGACGTTAACAAATCCCAAACTTGCCAAGTTGAACACCTGAAATTCAACATTTAAATCTGAATGTATATGCATCAGTAATGCATATGTATATGCTAGTAACGTCTAAATGTATCAGCCCCAGAAACTGCTTTTTAAGGTGTCAGGAACTGAATCTGGGAGTTTAACTTTAAGCACCGGGTTTCCAGCATTTTTGCTTTAAGGGCCTGGCCTGCAGTGTTTGTGGTTCCACAAAACAATGATCTCTGCTTTCAATACATCTGGAGCTGGTCCAGCTCTCTGCTGTTGTCCATATGCAAGCTGCTGTTCACCATTCCAGAAGAGAGGCTGTTTCCCACGTTCATCCCACTTGCAAACAGCAAAACAACTTGGTTTTCTTCATGTGGCTTTTTTACAGTGAGTGACTTTTTAGTGGTACATTTGTATCCTTGTATTCAGAGAATTGTTGAAAGTTCATGGTGATTTTGAAGTGCTCCTATGATCATGGGTTTAATTTTATTTGCCTTTTAATATTAGACCTACTAAGAGGATTTTATTTTCACCTGTGATGTAAGAAATGTTAAACACTATCTGATGAAAATGCATTTGTTATTTATAGGTAAATCCAATTATTCAGTTAGTTAATGAGTCTTAAAAATAGCTGTAAGAAATGGTCATTCATATATTTCCCAGCCACTGACTGCTACTTTCCCCCATGAAAAACACCCATTCTGATTAATTGATTGGTGGGCATTCAGCTTTGTGAAAGGAAAGCCAGACTTGTTAGCATAGCTTTGTCTTACATGTTGTAGATAATAGACAAATAGGTGCTTATTGAGCCACCCTGTAATTGCATTAGTCTGTAAACTTCTGGTGGCCTGATTTCCTCTCTTATTAAACTGAATGAGAAGAGTTGGAGACATGCTTGGATACTTCCACTTGTAGATTAGAGATTTCCTTTTTTGGAGGTCTGCTTTACTGGCTTGTTTTTTCATTAAAAATGGGACATGGTTTTGGTCTGTTGTTATCTTTTGTTCTGCCAGAAAACTGTAATGCATTAAGTCCTGCATGTAAAAAATGTTCGTTTGTTCTTAGTTTATTTATAGCTCACAGATCTCACATGATGAGAAATGCCAGCTTTAAGTCATCATAAAGAATACAAATTGAGTTCTGAGATTAGCTGTTGTATTTATTTTCCTAGTTATGATAACTAATTTATTTTGAATGTGTCAGTTTTCATAAATGATACTCAGTTCATGGAGTACACACGACTCTGCTGTCATTTAATGAGTTGCAAAGCACATAAAAACAAAATGCATTTTCATCCTCCTCATAAAAGTTCTTTTTGAACCAGGAAGTTCTTGTTAACTTGTCAGTCAGAAAGGGAAACCACCAAAACTAACATGTAAACTGGGAGGGGGGGGGCTGCATTGTTTTTGGTGTGTGAAAATCAACTTGAGATTTTTCCCAGCATCCTGAGTTCCTAAGCTCCTGCATCAAAATCAGAGAAGCCACCTGGGGGCAATAAAGCTAGACAGGTGCTTAAGCACGTTTTGGGAGCCTATGGCAAGGGGAAGGAATTTTGGGCAAGGGGAAGGAGTTTTGAACGGGATGCTACAGGCATGCGTGGCTGCTTCAGCTGGCAGCTGCCACTGCCCCAGCCCCTTCCCCTGGCCCTGCGGCTGCTCCTAAGGAAGTAAACAGTTAAGGTTTGTCCCAAATCTGCTGTATGACCAGAGAATCCTGTTCAGACAAGAGCTAGGCAAACACCAAAGAAATAGGCAGTTTGTATTCCAAACCTCAGGCTTTCAGCCTAAAAGTGATTACAGTTCCAGTACTTTTACAGTAACTGTTAATAATGCAAAAGAAATCGTGGTGTTAACCTTTTCCTGCAAGCTAAACCCCTGTTTACTAACCAGTCGGTCAAAAAAGTGGCAATGAGAAATAAAAGTAGCTAATACTTGGTCTAAAGTTGTGACCCTAGAAAGGCAGACAGTGCCAGAGACTCCACGGAGTCCTCCAGGGTTACACTGCTGCCCTTTTCTGTGGGTATCTGTTCAGCTACGAAAGGAAGAAGGATCAATATAAAACCCTAAAAAGGATTGATGCCACCATGGGCATTTAGTTTTCCTCTGGTGGACAGAGGATGGCTGTTATGAGAAATTTCTCATAAGCCCCACACTGCATTTTATTGACAACCATCTTTGCCCTCCCTATGGTTGTCTGTGTGCAGGAAGGTAGGAGGAGGCTTTAAAATGGGTAATTTTTGTCTTGAGTTTCATGCTAGAGTAATAATCTAAGAACAGAGGCGTGACTCATGTGGTTCCCCCCTCTGATGGCTATCTTTCACTTGGTGGTGCTCCACAAGTAATTCACGGGACAGTAATCCAGCCCTTCCTGCCTGAGTTTGAAGCTGCTCTGCCTTTACCCCTGGACCGTGTTACAGTTTTGTTGTGAAATTTTGGCCCAGTTTACCCTATTGCACAAAAGGACTTCCTGCACTGAAGGGAGAGGAGGTGTTAGCACAGAGTCATTCACCAGCAGCTCTCAGGTAAAATGGAGTGGAGACATCTCAGAGTCTTTACAACATCTGAGTGCAGTCTCATACCTAAGGCATTAATGCCCAAGCATCTAATTCACAGGTTCAGTTCCTTGCCATGAGTCAGACATTTGACATGTTGCTGACACTTGTTATTTTTTCAAGCGTTCCCCAGTTTTAGGTTGTCCCAGTTTGGAGGCTGCATTACTGGAGAGAATCCAGGGCTGAAATCTCCACACTCTTGGTAAAATGTAGTAGGAGGGTGGTCTCCTAATAAAGAAAGAGATTTTTAAAAATACTGATTTAGATCATTTTGTGAAATTGAGATAATTACCTGGCGTGTTGTGAAGCACCTGGGTGCCTACATTGTGGTTTGAGGTCTTTGTATGGTGAGACTAGAGGTATGCAAGGTGGTGTTCTGTCCATCATCCCTGTAACAGCAAAAGAATTACAGATGGGCTTTATGGGTTTCTTCTTGTGCCTACGCTTTCCAGATTGCATCCTTTAATACATCAAATTGCAGTGCCATCCAGTGTTTCTCCACCTGCCTCTGTGCAGACTGTTACGTTAATCATACAGGACAGGAATAGAGGTTGGGAAGACACTCCAAGCTGGGCAGCCTTTCCCAGATGTAGAATTTGCCATGAGATAGGGTGTATTGGCATATGCATAGATGCATGAGATGAAGCTCAGCATAACGTCATCTTCTGGCCCCACAGTGAGTTACCACAGTGGGGGCTGCTCCCCCTCTGTTTCCCTCTAGCTATATAAAAATGCCAAGAAGAGGAAGAGATGAGCTTCCTCGTGCAGGTATGATCGCTGTGACTCCCAGGTGTATTGCTGCCAGGAAAAGCGTGTCACTGCCCCTAAAGACAGCTGCAGACAGTGGGCACAACCTAGCACAATATTTGCAATTGCTTTCCAAAACCCTGCATCCTTGTCATTGTTAGAGCCTTAATTTGCTCAGCAGCTGGTGTGAGCCCAAGAAATCATTATGGGTTGATTTTATTGTTGCTATTGTTGTAATAGAGGAGGGAATTAAAAACAAATGTCTCAGTGCTGATGTTTGCCTAGAGTGTGAGACAGCACATTGATTTAGAGACTGATACATTACCCCATATTGTAGCTGAACGCTTGAAAATGCCGAGCAGGAGAACTGCTGGGCAGCTGATGAGCTGTGTTTCAGCGTTGTGTTCAGAGTGGGATCCATACACAGAACCTCAGCAGAGGTCAGCTTGGGCAGAGGCAGGATGAACAGGCTCAAACTGCACGGATCTCGCTGTTACAAGATGCTACACAGAAGGATCATGGCTTGATGCACTTAGCATGACTTCTTTCACTGAGATGTGAGCAGGTGGTGGATGGAGGAAGCCAGAGGGGGAAGAAGGACATCTGACACTGAAGAGAAAGCCTGAGGAAAAACAAACACCAATACAAGGAAGAGAAAATGTTGTGGAAAAGACTCAGAAAAGAGAAATTGTGGACACGTGTGTTTATGTGGGTAATCATCATTGCCAGTTCTGCAGTCTCCAAAAGGCAACAGCTCCCGTTCCTCTCTCAGCAGTGGTGGAGCAGAAAAGGTCTCTGCCAGACCTCCCCCACAATGCTCACGGCTGCCCAAGAAAAAGTTCCGTTTAAGTGACAGAAATGGTGTGAGGTCTTGTGTCATGGACTGTTGTCTGAGGGTCTGGCACACAGCTGGGAAGTCTTCTGTCAGTGGTGAACATCTTCATTAATAAATGTAGCTTGAAGATGCCACTGCTTACAGCAGTGCACCCCGTGCTCATGCCCCACACAGATGTGGCAGAACACCTTGGGGGTAGACTTCAGCAGCTAGGGAGTCACCATGTTTCTTCTCACCTGTTGCATTTAGCAATGTAGACTGCTGCAACTACTTTTGCTAGATCTTGCAAATGGAGATAACAAGGATCAGCAACGTAGGGAGAGCTTCAGAATGAACACTGTGTGTTCACAATGTGTGTTCGTGTGTTCACAACCACTGCAATGTCTTTCTACCTTGTCAAAAACTTGTAGACAAGTCTTAGTCTGAAGGAAATTCAACTCTTAAAAAAAGAAAAAAAAGAAGGAAAGTAAGATAAACAGTTGCCCCAGATAATTCTGCAATTAGTAAATTGTTTCAACCAACAGCACAGTATTTGTATAGTAAGATTTGAGATCTGTCAATACCTAACAGTATTTTCTGTATTTAAGGCCTAATTCATGCTGTCTATGTTCAATCTCTAGTGAAAAGAAACTGACAAATATGGCAACACAGTCCAATACGGTATCAGTCCTATAAGCTCTCTGCATTTCACACAAGAGTATAGATTTAGAGAGAGCTCTTTGCCATCGGTCCTTAAGTGAGGAGAAATAAATTTGCAAGAGAATAATTTCAAAAAAATTAAAATCATATCATCAAGAAATGATTTTGTAGTGTTCTTACACAATAAAAAATAGGCTGTCCCACATATTCTATGAAGTAATCACTTAGCACACAAGTAAAAGACATCTGTAGTCCTCCCTTCAACAAGATTTTGGTATTTTACATGTTTTATTTAAGTTGATTTTTCCTTTAAAATGCACATGACTGTCATAGTCTCAGATACATGTCAGGATTAAGTATGTGCAAACCTGTATGCACATGTGTTGACTGAAGTGCCTAGCCTTTTCTTCTGATGATGTGAACTTTTGAGTGTCTGCCTTCTCCTAGCACAAGCTGTGCTGCTTGGAAATTTCATGTCTTTGTGTGGTTTTTCTGCCCCAATATGGAAAAGCTCCTTCAGCATTCTTCTTCACCTCCCTCTCCAAAGTGTGAAAGGCAGCTCAGATATTTGCAACCCAGCATTTTTTTTAATAAGAAAATATTATTGCATCAGGAGGAGTATGCTTATAGTGGAACATGGTGTTTGTTTCAGTGCATTTACTGTTGGTAAGCTCATTCCTGTTTTCTCCTATTCAGCTTTAGTGTTGAATCTTGTGTCTCAGAATGCAGTAGAATTTCAGGGGGATCCTGTGGCCCCAGAATTCATGTTGTATCACAGTTTTACCTGCTTAGAGAGATACTGATTAATTGCACTACTGCATTAATTGAAGAATGAACTAAGTTTTAATGCCGAGTTTATGTAGGATGTTTTACTGTAATCATATCTATGCCTTTTTGCACACTGCCATGAATCCAGTGAAGCTTAATTTTATAGCACGGAGCATTATAAGAAATGTATAATGACGAGGAAGATAAGCCAGTGCCTCGACACAAGCTTATTGATAAGACACTACTGGAAAATTTAAAATAATTGCCTCTAAATACTAGAAAATCACTGCAACTAAGGAACGCATGTTCATGTTTCTTTTGTAATTAAAGATACCTTAACATTTCCTGATATGCCCTTGCTCATTTGATAAGCAGCACAGTGCTTATCTTTGTCTGTATGCCTGAAGTCTTGCTGGATGGCATCATCCTCTGTTGGTGTTAGATGCCAAGATTTAAACTGTGGCCAGCAGACATCTTCCTTGTGTTTGCTTTTCCCACGCCTTTCTGGAGTCATAGGAAACCTAGATTATGGATTTCTGAAAGGTTTTAGTGCAATGAACTTAAGCTGGGTTTTTAGACCAGGAAGAGCCTACCTCCTAAGCTGTATGGCTGTTTTTCAAGGAAAATGCAATTCTTTGAATCCTGGACTCTTGTGAAGTTCAGCCTCAGAAGTTGCTGCCTGTAACAGGAAAGACTTAACAGCAGTCAGCCAGTCAGCATCATCTCGCCGCTGTGCAGGATTCCCTCTGAACACCCAGCGCTGCTGGTGCTCGGTGACGGTGAGGGGTAAGGGGCTAAGCATTTGGGCTGGAAGGAATTCACGGAAAAGGAGTCTGGACGGTCTTTTCCCTGCTATAAAGTAATTTTGTTGTTGCTTATGTTGTTTAATAAACAGAGCTACCCTATTAAGAAAAACAGCTACCCTATTAAGAAAACAAATCAATTTTAATAGAACAAAATTGTGTGTGTTTTGACATTTGCCAATATTAAATATAGAAAAAACGACAGGTGAGTAATTACAGCAAAAGAAGCATTACATACAACTTGAAATATACACATCTTTTCTAAGCTTAGGGCTGTTTGACATTTAGTAGTGTTGATTCTTGGTTTGTAATAGGCTAGTCATGTCCAGTTTACGTTGATAAGTTGCCCTGTGCTTCTTACTGGTCTCCTTTAGGTAGATGGCAGATAGCAGTGGGTGCTGTTATTGCAACCAAGTGTTCTTTTCTTTCCAGACTGCTGGGATTTCTCCTTTCTAATTTTCTCTGTGTATGTTTAGTTAAAGTATTGTGTTTGTTCAAAGCTATGCAACCCTGCGTCAGCAACAACCCCATATATTCTTGGGTTATGCTTAGAGAACTTGCTATTAGTCTGTTTTATTTAACATATTCAACAGAGGGTAATGTGAGGCTCTCCTGATAATACCTGGCTTTCTTCTGCAACCCCAGGTAAACTGCAGACAGCCTGAAGGATTTTCCCTCTTGGCTTCAGACCTCTAGCTCCCCCCAAAAAGTAGGTTTTCTATAAACATGGGAACAGGTTTGAAGAAATCCTGACTCCCATAACCCCAAAGTATCCTCTTTGTTTTGCCTGTGCAGGATGTGTAACTCTTCAGGACGGCACCGGAGTTAAAACGCTCAGGTTTAGGCTCAATGAATAGAAATTAACAGGCATAACTCTGACTTGCAAGACTGGGAGTTACCTAAACATTTTGTTCTGTTTCAAAACAAATATTTTTCTGTTAACTTTTTCAAAATTCCCAAGGATCTTTGTTTCCAGCCACCTTATCTAAACAAATCAAAACAAACGCTGTGCACGTGTTGCTTGCTACCACAATAAATGGCTTGTTTTAACTCATGTGGTTGTAGAGTGGGTTTTTTTTTTCGTCTTTTGTGTTTGCCTGAGAAACAGCCTGAGCATGTAGGATGACAGGTCATCTCAAGTGCTGACAATATTTAAAATCAGTCCAGAGGAAGCTTCTTCAAATCGCCTTGCATTTACGGAGAGGCAAGAGCCTGCACAGGACCATTCCTATCGGGCAGCTGATAAGGGACTGCTCAGTCACCCCTTTGGTGTCCATGCACACATAACACATGGGAGCACGAAGCAGCTGAAGATGGTTTGCAGCAGGGCAAAGTGGCTTTCTACTCTTATTGCGAGTGTGGATCAGGCCAGCTTGAATTACCTCACCTTTAACACTAAGGAGAAGCTCATCTGCTTGTATACCTCTCCTGCGAGGGATGCTGAAACCAGTTTCAGACTTTTAAAGCTCAGAAGAGCGGAGGTGAAAAGTTTACTGTGAAGTGACTGTAGTACATGGCCACAGGAATCGCACTGGGTGGCAGTGGTTGCATTTGCTGTCACAGCTTGTGGAGTGTAGTTTTCACCCTCCTCAGCACCCACAACAAAAGTGTGTACATAAGCCAGTGCTTTTAAGAGGTACTGAAAAAGCAGAGGAAAGGCGAGAGGGGAGAGGAAGTCTTTCCCCCTATATATGCCTTGCAACAAACATAAGTAATTTGTCATTCTCGATTCCTTGTTTGCTTGCTAGAGTAGATAAGGAGATGAACAACCAAATATTAACAGTAAGTATATGAGGAAAACAAGTACGTGGGATGCTGTATGACCTTTCTCACTTGTTTTTCCACCCATTTTCTGTTTGAGAAATCTTGCACTGTCAGCTGATTGGCATTTGTGGCTCCAGCCCTTGTAATTTTGACAAGGTATTTTATGTTTGCCGTGCTGGGAGTAGTAACCATGCCACGTGCCATTTTGTCTCTGAATGGAGAATGCCCTCAAGCCCCAGTTTTCCGAGAAGTCAAGTGTAAACACATCTTTTAAGAAGTTTTACCTGTTCAGCATGGGAAATAAGAAGGATGAAGACCATTTTATGCCTTGGAAATGAATTTCGATCCAAGCAGCATCAGGAAAGGGCCTCCAGGTATTCTTTGAGTTGGCTTGAACACAAACTTTTGATTTTCACCAGGGTTAAAGGTTTCTGAGGTGTGAGTCCTACTTACATTACCCAAACCAGCTGCCAGCACAAGTACATGTTCATACAAGTATGAGTACACACCGGAAGCATTTTCTTTCTGAAGAAGCTGTAGTCTTTCTCCATCATGAGAGGACACAGTCCTGACAGCAAGCAGTGACAGAGCCTGGTGCTGGTCCCTTCCCCTGTGAAAGTGGCAGCAGCAAGCGGCCACGCTGCACCTCGCCACCGTGAGTCACCCAGAAAATGCAAAGCACTAGTGAAATGTAAAAGCCCTTTGCTCCCTCATCAAGGTTTAATGCAGCAATTTCCTCTCGAAAATTTATTTCAGTGGCCATCCTTGGGTAATTCGTGCTGAGCAGTTATTCTCCTGCTGCTATGGCAGCAGACCAGACTTTGTCTGAAACACAGGTGTTGGGTGGGGGGTCTGCTCTGAAAAGGAGAGGTTTGAGGTGTGAGCGAGCTGTCCATGCAGCCTATCCTCCTAAATTGGTTTTATTTCTGTCTCATCCCAGTTGTCTTTATAAGAAGAACAGCAGGTCTGGTTACAGCACCAGGGGAAATTAAACTGACAGAGCCAATTTGTTCTCATAAAATAAATAGAAGTGGCCTTTGGGTTTAAAGCGTGTGATTTCTGCAAAAGGAGGAGGAAGAACAATGAAGATTGCTCACCAGATTAAATTCTTTGTAATTGCTGGTTATCAAATAGCCACTTCAACATGAGGAAATATCCAAGAAAACTATTTATTTTTTAAAAGCATTTTGCAAGAAAGAATTCTGTTAGATTGGCTTCCCTGGCTGCTATGAGTCCCCTCTGCCAAAAATTGGAAATTGGGTTGTGATCAGGTGTGACCTGACCAGCATCATGGGTGGATGGGCACCTGCACAGAAAACTGCCTCCCCTCTCCTGACCTGTGTTCCCTGCATCTCCTCGCGCTGTGTGGGGCCACACAGAGAAGTCAGAAATGTTTTACCTGGAGAGAAGGCTGAAGAATGGAGCAGAAAAGCCACCGAACCAGCCAGTGACAGGGCTGGCATTAACAGCCCTACCATATCTCCTGTATCTTTGTTCATTTACTCTGGATCCCTTGCAGGTGACATACTCCAACATTCACCGCCCATATTTATTTCTCTGCTGGCTTGATAGGGTAGATTTATAGAGGAGGTTAGAAATGAGAAGGAGATCCTTAAAATGTTTAGTAAACTTTAGCAGTTGCACACGCAAGCACCAGTTTTGCTTCCAGCAGCCAGCCTTGTGGGGCACTTTTCATTTTACAGTCCCAGACAGAGAGATCTGTGGAGATAATATAGTTTGAAGATAACGAGCTGAAATGGTGACTCTGGCCCCGTGAGACCTTCCTTCATGTGCAGGCAACTTTGCTGTGATACGGAGGAGAGAGAGAGAACACTTTCTCTAATGAGATAAGAAAAGACTGTTGGTACAGAAAGACGTAAGGGAATATTTCTGCAATTTGTTTTATCTTCTGCTATTGCACATCTTGAATTTAGTGGTCATATAAGGGTGCCTGACAGGCTCAGAAAGTCAGGCAGGGTGTTTATTCCCTGAACAGGAAGGAGATGCACAAGAGGATTTGTTTGGTTTGCACCTCTTTTTTTTTCTTCTTCTCCAAGCACACGTTTCAAGAAGAGAATTAGCCCTTTGCCACAGGTTGTAATGATGACCCTGCAGTTCAAGTGGTGCAGTTATCTCCAGCATGGGAAGAAGTTCTTTGGTCTGATAGGGAAGCATCTGTGTCCTGAGATAGCTGAAAGGGCTTGAGTTTATGTGACCGCTGTAGTTTTGTTACTGCTTAATCAGGAGGTATAACACTGCAAATCTCTGTTTCTGCCAGATTTTTAAAGAATTCACGGTCCTTGCTTTGTTTAAACATAACCACAAGTTGCAACCAGCAGCTAAAATCTGAGACGGCTTCTCCCAGAAATGCTCATAGCATAGACTGTGCCCTACATCCAGTGCCTCATCACGTATCTTGAAGGTTATCCACAGAGGAGGGCTGCTTTGAATTAAAGAAGTTTCCCAAAGTCACGAGGCCCTTGCAGAGAACATGGTGCCACCTGTATCTTTTTCTTCAACAGGTTGAGCTCTTGCTTACACATCTCATCTGCCACTACAGGTGGCCTGGCATGGACAGAAGCAGTCTTGTGGTCAGTTAGAGTCTTCCTCATTGATAAGTTTAATTCAGCACTAAAACTGCATATGACCCTCCCTTCTGAGAGACAAATTTGGCTGCAGACCTGAGGATCCTCGGATCTGCAGCCGAAAATAGGACTTGCCTGCCTCACACTAGCTTTTCATATACACAGATTTAGCCGCAAAATGCAGCATCCTTGGCTTTAATGTGCATTTGTGCTGCAAATTTGGAAGATTAGAGGCCTGAAACAGGTAAATCACTTTGAAATGTTCCTTTTTTCTCAGATACTGAGGCCAGCATCACTCTGTCTTTTATAATCTTGCCCTTGATGTCTCCAGGAGAAAATACTTGCTGATTGTTCTGTGGATCTGTGATACTCATACAGACTCTCCCCTGCATTTCAGTCTTCGTATACTTACTGCCTTTCAGTATGTAGAGGATGATGTAGAGGACCCAGGGCCCAGGGACTTAATGCTCACAGTCATGCAGGAGAGGTGGTTTAAAATGCAGACATGTCAAGAACCTTTGTACTTCAAGAAGTTGAGAGGAATCGTTTTAAAGTATTTTTGGACCACTTTGAGATAGACTTCTGGCATTTTTATTTGTTTCTTGATTGTTCAGCCATTTCAAGTTTCTGTGCGAGCTTTTCATTTCAACCTAGAGTACTATAATTTTTTTTTTTTTTTAATAAACTTGAGGTTCTATTGGAAGGGACTAAAGCTTAACGGAAAAAGAAAGTAAAAACCAAAACCCAACTTATTTAAAGTTGATGGTAATGGTGGGTCTGAATTCCTGAGGGGGAAAAAGGTGCTTTATTTGAGGCCAGCTGTAGCAGAAGAGAGTTGAACTGGGTGTAATCTGCTGCCTTTGCTACTAAACTGCAGTGCTATACTGTACACAAGATCTTTATTACCAACAGCCCAGTTCATTCTTGCAACATACCAATATGTTAAGGAAATGTTGTTATTCCTGTTTTCCAAAATTAATTGGTATGAGATTATTTTTAAAAAAGCTATTTTCTAGTGCAACTACTTTATGTTTCAACGAAAAGTGGGCATTTGCATGTCAAGTGGGCAACTCCTGTGACTCTTCGCAAACAAGTATCTTGAGCACCATCTCCTGCACAGCTGAGTAGTGCTGCAGTGACAGCTCTGTCCTCCAGGGACTTCAGAGCATGTGGGGCTTTAGACGGTTGGTGGCAGGGAGAGTACAGAAGACAAGTATCTTGTGACCTTCTGCTCCTTCACTGACCACAGGAGAAGCAGGGTTACTTGAACTTCATATTTAATCAATAAGGAGCTATAGAAATTGCATTTTAAATTTTAGTTATTGTTGTTAAATTGCAGTTTAATAGAGAATTTAATTTCTCTGTGAGGCATTTATCCCTCATCATAATGCAAAATTCTTGGATGATCCAAGGGGGGGGGGAAGCTAATACGGGAAAAGTTATAACTGTGTATTATAATATCTGCCCCTTATCCAGACAATATGAGAAGTGGTATATGAAAGCACACAGTATTTCCTGTCACTTCAGGCTCACCAAAGCCAGTCTTAGTTTTGTTTTAGGACAGGAATGCTGAGTGTCTCTTCTTTTTTTCCTGTGAGAACCTTATTTCCATGCTGTTTTCATACATTCATTCAAGAGGTAACAAGGAGCTTCTTACCTACCCATTTTAAAACTGTAGAGGCTTGACTTGCCTCATTTAACATGGCTTAGGCAGGTGGTCGAGCATCGGATGAAGTAAGCTACCACTGCCTTCAAGGGTTCTCACGTCAAAAATACCACTGCTGTTCTTTTTCATCATTGCTGGTAAGAAGATGGCTGTCCCTCCCCTTTGCTGATGCCCTAGAAGTAGTGAGAAAGCAAATTAATATCTTACATCATTCTTCAGGTGAATAAAATACACTATTCCAACACTTAAGCTATGTCATTTATAGCAACACCTTTAAGGTGATGCTAAATTCAAGCCATTTTAACCCAAAGTCCAGCGTGCCTTCGCAGGGGGTGCCTTGTCAGCATAGCTCATGTTTTTAGCTTTAACTATCAAGCCTCCAGGAAACCTAATCCAGGGGTACTCAAATGTCACTAGCCCACAGGCAGCGGTAATGAACAAGTACTGTGCTGTAGAAAACATTGTGCTTTTTTTCCCAGTCACCTTCCCTTCTAATTTTTTTTAAGGTTCGCTGTCTTCAGTTGTTTTCCACGTGTCTGACACACTCCCTACAGGCTGGAGACCACTGCCCTGACCTGAGTCCTCTGAAGCAGAAGGTTACCAAAGGTGCCCTGAGCACTTCAGTTAACGTCTAAGCCTCTCCTGTGGAAAGAATATATTCAGTCCTTTTTTTGTTTCCTAGTAGGTGAAAAATACTGCAAATTACTGCTTGGAGCTTGTGTCTTTCACAGCAGCCCTTCGTGTAATTGCTCCTTTCTAGTACAAAGCCAGCCACATGCTGTGTTGTTGGGTTGTGCCTCCCCCCCAGAAAAAAAAAAAAAAACAAAACCAAACAAACAAACAAAAAAAAAACAAACCCACAACAGTAAACCCCTGCTTATGCTGAAAACAGGTCTTTGGGTCTGTTGCCAACTTGGTGCTTTTGAAGGGATCTCTAAGGAGGTGGCTCCCTTACAGGTTAAGTGAAGTCATGCTCTTTTTGAGTAGTGTGAACTGGCATTTTCCTTTTAAAACAGCCTCTTTGTGTGAATGGGCTGAGGGTGTGGGCTGCCTCTTCTGTTTTTTTTAAAACCAGCCCTCCCTCAGCTTATGACATCACAGCCCTGTAACGAGCTGGGGAAGGAATTTGACTTAACGAGCCAAAAAAAGTGAAGACTGTTGTAGAAAACGACATTTTTTGGGTTTGCTTCAGAGTTTACAGGAACACAGAGAGAGAGAAAGGGTAAGCTAAGATTTCTGACCTGTGACTTTTATCTTCATTGAGCCTTTATCATTCGGTAGCAGGAGGAGTATTTAAAATACCATTTTTCCCTGTGATGGCAGTGGAATTTGTTGCTTTGTGGCTGGCCTGTTCATTGTAAACAGTAGGCAGAGCTTTCTAAAATTTACAACATTCCACTTGCATGTAATACAGTAGAATATTGGTTCTAGGGAGAAACGATACTTTTGTCTATCCTGTACCTGTGATAACTGGGAAAACCACCCACATGTTCAGTGTCTATATTGTTTAGGCAGCACTAGCAAACTCTTTAACTGAATTCCTTAATTGGTCTGGGGGGTGTGTTTCCCTCGAGTCGAGTGTATTACCCTTCTTGACACTGTAAAGCAAACTTAAGTTGATAAAGAGGCTTTAAGGGTGTCTTTTCAGCTTCATCTTTTAGCTGTTTAGCACTGAAGGAAATTAAGCATAGTACTGTGAGCAGTCACATTTAGCAGCAACAGCATTCCTGGTTTCTATGGCATTTGATGCACGCTGTGACACTTAGTTGATACCTCTGTGCATGCATCAGGATAGCACATTCTTAAGCTCTTGAGAAATGAGGAAGGATATTTTAGGGTGAAGTATCTGAAATCCAAGACGACATGATCTTTCCTTCTAGCCTGTGCTTTGGTTTTTATGTACGCAGACTCCATAGCTGAAGTCTTACGCAGTCACTTCAAATACTGAAAACTGAGTTACTGCTTGTGTAATGGGCTAATAAACAATACTCTTTTGAGCAGATCTAGTTAAGCCATTTTTGTCTGTTCCTCCTGTCCTCTAAAGTGACTTGACTCGGAATGTGTCAAACTTCTGTTTATACAGAAATGTGAGGTGCTGCTTGCAGTTTAATGGGGAGCCCTTTTACAACTGTTTGAAATACCTCCAAGCAAGCATTTCCTATCAGATAGCAAATTGTCTGAGAAATACAGATGACAGCAAGCCTTAATGTAACAGCTTACTTGGCATTAATGATCTTGCCAACATTAAATGAATTAACCAATATTTATTTCATTTTTCTGTAATTAGGAAAAAAAGAACCCACAACTGAGGGACTGGAGCAATCAGACTTTTCAAGAGAGCAGTTTGAGCTGGAATAGCCAGTTCAGTTAACACCATTTTCCCCCACCATTATCTTAATTCTCCACTTGCTGAAAGAGCAAGTGATGAATGCCTTAATCAAATAATATCCTAATGTAGTCCAGATGTTCTGTAGGTCATTTAATCAGTGGCTTTTCAGCAGGAAAAGAAGGAATAGTAAGTCTTTGGTTGGAAGAGGGGAGGGGAGCAGGGGCAGACGGACAGGAAGTAGTAGGTGCTGAAAGGGAATGTCTTATTCCCCGGAATTTCTAAACTGCCTTTTTCCCAAATAAGGAATTAGGAAAAAATCCTATCCAAGTCTCACTTTCAATGAAATATTCTCCTGCGGGAGATAGTGAGATGACTGTAGTGCTTAGTTTGTGTTATGAGCAAAGCTTAGATGAAGTTGCTAACTGCTCACAATGCCTGACTCACATGGTAGGTCATATTTATAGCCTGGGGACAGCAATGGCATGTGGAGAATTTAGCAACATCCTCTTTTTTAGAGACTGTACACATTTGGTCTCTTACTAGCAAAACTGTTCTGTAGACCTTGTAGGCTGACTTCTTTTTCTATTAAATAGAACTTATTTGCTGTCTGTTTGTTGAAATGATGTGTCAAAGTTCCCCGATCATTGTGGCTACATTGAACTCAACATTTAACAATAGCAGTTTTCATTTTGTGGGTGTGTGTCTTTGGGTATTTTTCTACATGCACCATCCAGAAAGTTAAATTATGCATGCCCTTAGAGAAAGAGCTCTGCAAATTGCAGTCCACTGGAGTTAAAAGGTTTTGGCTCTTGTGTAAAACCTCTAGCTTGTAGCCCAAATGCTGTTTTCATCGCAGTGTGTTTCTGGAAAAGGGGACTGGAGTGAAAGCGTTTTTGTGTGGTGGTTTCCTGATGGGCTCTGAGCATGGTGACCCATTGGAGAGCGTGACTTAGGGGAGGTGATGTGCCAGGCTTTTGTTGAAAGTGGCTTCTCTCCCCACTTGTGTGTGTAACACAGCTATTTGCAGAGACTTTGGTTATATCCTTTGATCACCATCATGTTTTCCCCTCTCCACTTATGTAATTCAAGTAATTTTTGAGCTGAGACTAGGCTATATTTCCTGTTTCTTAACGTCCTCTCAGTTTTCCTTTGATAATGTTCCAGTGATCTGACTTTGCCTGAGTCTGGAGGTAACAGCCTAAAATACATTTTGGGAAAAGCTAAATATAAATTGGGACCTTTTTAAGCCACTATGTACACTCTCTTTATAGAGAGTTTTAGGGTTCTCTAGCTTTAAAATAACCCCATTTCCTTGAAAAACTGGGAAGAAGGCAATCCATAGAGTGCTCAAGCCAGCTGGCTAGTTCAGCCCTGGTATGCTAACCCTCCCAAGGCTCACTGCCTGCAGTGAAATAAACATTGTCCTGCACATTTGTGCACCGGGCAGAGCAGGCTACCATCGGGTGAGACGCAGTGCACCATGCACAGTTACCTAGGCATGCTTCGTGTAAGGAGATTTTGCTGTGATGGGTCTTAACCTAATGGATGAGAGCAGCTGTAACAAGTCCTACTGATAGAGGCAAAGCATCAATAATAATTCTTAACCTTCTTCAGGTCTCAAAGAGAAATAGGTGTTTAGCCTTTTTTCCACATTTCTGAGCATCATTTGATCCTTTAGCCCTCTCTGCAGCATCACTCCTAACTGTCAAACTCCAGTAGATCTGGAACAGCCATGCCCTTTAGAAGTGCAGCAAGTATTAATTAGGCTTTAGGAAATAATTAAAAGCAGTATGATCTCTGGCAGTTGGCATTTGTGAAGCAGAGAAGTGAAAGAAAGTGAAAAATAACCTATGTCAGGCTGTCGTGGTTTAACCCCAGCACATAGGTTTTGTTTGCAAAGGTTTGTACATGCTTGCTTCAGTTAAAGCATTCAGTTCCTACTATATTGCCCTTGAAAGTAAGTGGTGAAAGAGCTCCAGCATAGAGAGATCGTGTATCTTTGTTCAGAAAATGCAGTTTAGGCCATTTATGGAAGATCTACAGAACTGCATCAGCCAGTGAAAGAATCTGTATCATAAGACTTTAATTTAATACTAATACTTCTCAGAAAGCTTACTTGTGCGCTTATGGAAGGTTTATCTCTGTTCCCCCAATGTATTAAAACAGTATTCCTAGCAGCCGTAAGATCTGCTCAGAGAACAAGTGAACTGTGTGGCCTTATGTCTCCATTTACTGCCTTCCTCCTGCCCCTGCCTAACCCAAATTCCTTCCTCAGGAGGTCCCTTTCTTATGCACCAAAATTATTAATATGTCAGTATTTTTCTCCAGATCTCACATTTACAGAGGAGGGTTGTAGCTCCATTCTTTAGATGGAACAGGAACCCCCCGCCCTCCATGAAAAGACTAAGGAATTTTGGAAATCCCCTTGTTTCATTGTTTTTTCGTGCAAGTGACCGTAAAGGTCACCCTTTCCTTGTGCTGACATTATCTAGATCGGTTAGAGAGTATTAAAAGCAAGGCTTAGTTTAGCGTCCTTTCCCCTCCCCGCTGGGATTATATCATGCTTTACCAGAGGAATTGTTCCATCCTTGACATGTGTTGGGCAGATTTCAACTACAGCATTTTGTGAAACTGTGATTTTTCATGCATACGTTCAGAAGCCATGTTCTGCTCAACTCAGTATCTATATTGGGCACTCTGTTAAGCTGAACATTTTTCTGTCCTTATTCAATTGGGATTTCTCCGCTTTCACTTAACATCAAACCAGAAGCTGAACGTGAGAGAGTGCTACGAACAGCAGAGCTCAGACCCATCGGCACCGACTGAGGGGAGCCTATCCAAGTGGACTCTGCAAATGCAACGGTTCATGGTACAGGACCTCATCTGTGACCTTCAGCTGTGAAGAAGAAATTCTCCTTTTATTCTTTAAGGATTCTATCATACATTGTGTTCCCTGCCAGGTAGTGGACAATTTTATGATTGTGTAATGCTCCTTATATGTTAGTTGGGTGCAGCGCTTTTCATTTCCTCCAGCAAACCATTGCACTTCCTTAGGTAGCATTGGAGACTGCTTCAGGAGATTGTATTTACTGTTTTAAGTGACTTAGCACCACATGCTCTGTAAATCAAATATTCCAGCTGTTGGAAGCATTCATTCTTTTTTTCAGCAAAGACAGATTTTAGAGACAAGCCAAGGAAAAGTAAGCCTTAGAAAATGTGTAACAAAGTTAAAAAGTACTAACCATCTGTAGTGTTGTGGTTGATTAATACACTAATATGTTTGTATTGAGCTTGAGTCTAATGCTGCCTCTTTGCAGCATTGGTTTATTTCCCATACCCTCACACAGGCAGTATTGTCCTGGTCATTCTGTCTTGGGGAACTGAGTGAAGCAATAGAAGAAATAACTGTGCATTTTTCTTTTGAGATAGAAATCAATTTGGAAGTGAAAGGAGCATCAGAAGTGAGATTTGAACTGATGAGAGTGATGAAAGAGTTGAAAAAGACATTTTTCTGAATGAAATGCCTTCTTATGCGTGCATTTACTGCTCTAATTCAGTTGCACTTTGAGGTTGACCTATGTTACAAGCAGCCAACATTGCAGAGAACAAGAGAATGGTCTTTTGAATGCAGATTCTTGTTCCTGAAATCGTATTATCACCAATTTACTGATCTCTTGGGTACTAGGAGCTCCTGGTTCTCCCCATGTCTGTAAAACACTGTTCTGGAGCTCTTCAAAGCATCCTCTTATCTGGATGCTGATAGAAAATGAGGGAGTGTGGCAGTACCAAACGGTGCTGCAGTTTCTGAATGAAAGTTTAATCACAGCTTCCTGTAATTTCAGATTTGCACCTTGATTACTGTAGAACTGAACAGAGCTTTCACAGCAAAGCTAACCAACCCCACACACTGTAGTTTCCAAATCTACACCACTGGAATATATACTGCTTTCCCTAGTGCCGGCTATGTAACCATCATACTCTGATAACCTCTGCAATGTTTTTTCTTTATCAGAGGTGATATTTCTTTTTGTTCAGAAGTTAGCAGCCTTTTGTCCCTAAATATTCAGTTCTGTATAAATCACTTTGTCTGTGCAGATGCTTCAGGCAATTACAGTTCTTTGCAGGAATTAAAATAATAAAAAGTAGTTACCCTTTCAGCTTGTTGGGTTTTTTACAACAGCTGCTCGAGCATTTAGTTTAAAGAAGGAAGATTTCTGTTTTTCTTGCTTCTGTAGCAATAGTTGAAATCCAGTCATTAGGGTTGCAAATTTTTCACAGAGAGATCAGATCTATCTTTTTAGGGAGTAAGATAAAATAACTGGAATAAAGGATCCGGTGGCTTCCTACCTGTAGAAAACTGCTTCCAATTTACATACCTTGGAGTTAGTGGGAAGTAGTAAGGGTTATTCCAAAGGTGGATCCTGGCTTGCCCAGGAAAAGGTTCAGCTGTTTGTCTTTGAGGGCACAGAAAATACTGGAGCTGTAGAGACATGTTTGGAAAATTATGGTATCATTCATTACATGCTTGTCATTAAAATACCCTACCACACAGTATATGCTCATCATTAAAGTATTCATAAATTTTGAGCAATTTTTCATTATCCTTAATTTATTACAGCAACAAAAGAAAATTGGACTTTGATTTGATAAAAGAGCTTTATAGTATATCACATGGGGAAGCTGAAGCCTGTGGCTCAACTGGAATGGAAAAGAATATTGCAAAGCCTTTCACATGCTTTCTGAGCAAATGCAATCACAACTCCTTCTCTAAAACAGACAAAAAAAGGACATACAGAAAACCACTCAAAAAGTGTCACACAGCAAGCTCTCCAAGTGGCCACTTGTTTGGGCATTGTATCCCCACGTCTCTTATTACTATCTGTATTCCAAAAGAGCCCCCACTGCTTCTTTGGGGGAGGTAGTATGAAGTTGCATCACTCTTGTGATTTCTGAAGAGAGGGAGATAAACCAGCTCTTCTTAAAGAAAATTTGCCTACTGTATTGTCTGGCTACCTCAATCAAGTCACTAAAGAGGGCAGAGAGGTGCTCACGAAGAATGTCACTTGTGACACTCAACACTAATACACTTCAGTCATCGGAAATTATGTCCGTCTGTGCATTGAAGACACTGTGTACAGCACTGTGAGAGGAACAGGCCAGGTTTTGCTTTTTGTGTGCAAGTAGAATTATGAATGGAACTATTCAAGGGAGTGCCAGCATGTGCCTGACATGTCTTAAATTCAACAAAAATTGGCAACGGGATTTGGTTTTTTTTTTTTCTGGAACTTGAGTTTTATCCAATTTCTTTAAGTGAAAAATCATAATCTTTTTGGACAACACTTTCCGTAGTATCTTTAAAACCCTCAGGAGTCAGTGTAAAAATACCCTACAGAAAAATGGGACCTTTTCGTGCAAGGAGCAAGAAGACAACACTTTGGTTTTGGGCTTTTTTTTTTTTTTTTTTTTAATGAAAAGACATGGTTCCTATAGGTAGTGTAAGTAGAAATCTCCTTCCTTTCCTTGAGGCCCCCCATCATCAGCTGCATCCCCTTTCTTCTCCAGTTCCAGGATCTTTTTGAAGAGTTTTTCTCTGCTGCTGCTTTCTCTTAGCTCACCAGAACAGGAAATTTCCGAAACGCAAAGTATTTGGCACATTTCTTTAGACTGCTTTCTGCAAAGGCTCCCACCTGGAGCAGTCTTGTCCCTCCAGTGACGAGGGGTGTCACCACATTTTTGGAGGTGGACTGGGTGGCAGCTGCTGTGGGAGGGAGGGCACCAGTCAGCATCATTCCATCTGGGATGGGGTGGGATGGTAGCACCTGAGCACCTGTTGTGTGGTAGTAAACATCAGCTGTGAGTGTGTCACGGTTTAACCCCAGCCAGCAACTGAGCCCCACACAGCTGCTCGCTCACTCCCCCTACAATGGGATGGGGGAGAGAATTGGGAGGGTAAGAGTGAGAAAACTCGTGGGCTGAGATAAAGACAGTTTAATAGGTAAAGCAAAAACTGCACACACAAGCAAAGCAGAACAAGGAATTCATTCACTCCTTCCCATCAGCAGGCAGGGGTTCAGTCATCCCCAGGAAAGCAGGGCTCCATCATGCGTAATGGTTACTTGGGAAGACAAACACCATCACTCCAAACGTCCCCCCCTTCCTTCTTCTTCGTCCAGCCTTATATGCTGAGCATGACATCATATGGTATGGAATAGCCCATTGGCCAGCTGGGCCAGCCATCCCGGCCATGCTCCCTCCCAACCCCCTGCGCACTTGGCAGGGCAAAGGAAAATTAAAAGTCCTTGACTAGCATAAACATTACTTAGCAGCAACTAAAACATCAGTGTGTTATCAACATTACTCTCATACTACATCTAAAACACAGCACTATACCAGTTAATAGGAAGAAAATCAACTCCATCCCAACCGAAACCAGGACAGAGGGATGGGTTTTAGCACCTTGTACGACTCTGCTTTTGCTTTTCTTACTCATTAAGAACTGCAACACTTCTGTGTGGTACCATTCTGCTACAGAAAATGACTTCTCTAAAGAAATACTTGCTGTTGCTAGCAAGAGTGGAGCAATACCTGTGTTGGCTATGGGTTTTCTCGCTGGACAGGGTGGCCATCTGGAAGCACAGAGGTGCAGGTGACTTCTATATCTTTGCAGTGCTTGGGACTGGCTCCATCTGTGACGCAGATGGTGACTGCGCTCTTCAAAAGGATGAGCTGAATCAAAGCAGCTGCTCTCTTGAAGGTTTGCCAGATTCAACCCCCTAGCAAATCCATCATTTGGTTCCTTCTCCTTTGCAAAGAGACATCAGAGAGGCAGGCCAAGACAGCAGGTGAAGAGGGAGAAGATGACTGACATCAGTAGGGAGGTGTGGATTAGGGAGTCAACCATATGCAAATGTGATTTTAAGTTATGCTATTGTACTAAAACTGTGAGAGGCATGGCGAGCCCAAGGGTTAGGTCCAAGAACAGAGGGGAAAGTGTTGAACAAAGCACTGGCTCAGTGATCAGGCAGTGGGAGGAGAAGCGGGTGCACTGCAGGACACCTCCAAAGGAAAATGAAATTTGAAGAAATGGGAAGTCAACAATGCTAATGATGCCAGGAGACCAACAGCATCAAAAGCTGTCCTGAGACTTGGCTGGAGTGATTGGTAGAATCCCACAAGGAGGAAACTGTTTTAGATTTTTTAAACTCTGAAATGTTTTTAGTTGTTTAATCTTTTCCTCTCTTCCCCTCACTGTGCTGTTGCTTCAGAATAATGTTGATGTGGTTCAGAATAATTGCCTCCCACTTGTCATATGCATTTGCGTTGCATCAAACAAAGGAAGGCACTGGCAGTACATTTGCTGGGTCTTGCTAGTAGCACACCCACATTTTTTTCCTCCTAAAAGAGCTGATTGCCCAAACACTTACACTTTTGTAGATGAAGAATTCAACCAAGGAGCAAATATGCTAATAATTCTCTAAGCTGCTAATAACTGCAGTTTACTAAAGTGCAGCAGCATTGTAAAAATGACACTAATTACCCCGTTGCATCTTGACTTAAACAGAAATGAATGCACATTCGGAGACTATGTAAGTGTAACAGTAACTTCTGGAAAATCTGGGTCTATAAGAGCAGTGTATGGGAATCACTGTGAATGCTGTATTGCTGACTACAATTAGGATTGAATGCAGCCCTTTTCCCATTTACAGGCCTTTGTAATGGTGCAGGCTTTGAAAAGCCTTCTCCCTGTAGGCCACGAACACAAAGCTGTTGGTACATACTTATCACCCAGGAGCAAAAGCAAACCCCTGGCAAGCTCACCTCCTTCTGCCAAACAGCCGAGACAGGGGATCTGCATGTGTCTGCTGCCCTCCTCCTCCAAGCCTCCTCCCACCCATGGTGTCGTCATCCCAATGTGTGCCATTTTCCCAGACCCAGACGGTTGTCCTGGACAGGCTCTGTGACCTGGACTGTCTTGAAAAGCTTTATTTTGTCGGCTGCTTCCATCCTTATGACCTTCTCAGTTATCTTCTTCAAGTAATTCATCAGTACATTGACTTCTGCTCCTCACAGGAGTGTCTGGAGCATACTTTCATTGCCATGACCTCACAAAATTGTCCCAGATTCTGCCAGAATGTGTTAAGGGAAAAACTGGGTGGTTTTTTTAATCGTATTCTTTTCCTCCACTACTATTCCTCCCTGGCTTCTCTGCCCTGCTGGGAGTCCTCCTCCTTGCTCAGTCACTAATCCCCAGCAAAGAAAGGCTCCCTTCCCTAAGTAGCAATGTTTCCTCCTAGGTTTTAGTGCATAATTGTCTGTCTTACTACATAATTGCATGTGCCACACTAATTGCACAGACACATGCACTTTCAGAATTATGTACTGTCATAAATGCTTGCCCTGATTAGACAATTACATGTATATGACTTAATTGTGAGCTATGGATTGTGGTTATGATGAGAGGATGGGCTCTTACTCGTTAAGAAATTGGTAAAATATTGTGCCTGTGGTTCTGTTCCCTAAACTGAAAACCCAAATGTGATATGATCTGAAATGGTTCACACATTAAAGCAGTGATGGAAGTGGACATGCTTTAGTGAATGGGGTCTCTGCGACAATCATCGGGGGCATATTCCCAGCTGCATGGCATGGAGGTACTAAAAGCACAGGAGTGGGGGACCCTTCGGCTCTGGTTTGGTTCTGCAGGGAGATGTTTTTCGGTGGCTGGGGTGCAGAGCTTCGCTATGTGATTTTCTGCGTCCATAGAAGATGTGTTCTTGCAGCTACAGAGGACACATTGTTAGCTACCAATGTTACTAGTGGCTTTGATCGGTCTGATTAGAAGCAAATGTTAGCAGGAGCATGATGGTTTGTGTGAAAGGGGACAGCCAGCAGTCATGCACTGATGCTTATGTCCCTTTGCACTGACTGTGTCAGGTAGCAACATCCCCCCTTTTGCACCAGGAAGTCACGCAGGGGAGATTTAAACCCAAATATCAGAAGGGCATTGCAGTCTTAGTCCTGTCACCTGAGTACCCATTGTGTCATGATATCTGGAGCTCTGCAGGCAAATCAAGAGCAATTCTTGCCCTGTCAGGTTAAAAGAAGGTTTATTCTTTCATTCCTGCTGTGCCCACTCAAAAAAGTAAGGACTTTTTATACTGGCTGTTCTGTATTTGTTTGCAGAACATCTGATTTCTTGAATTTATCTTTAACAGGATTAAAGAAGAAACTGGCCACATTTAGGTATTTAAATGGTGAAAAATGTAATATAGTTTCAGAAAAGCATTCTAGAAACTTCAGTTGGAGAATTTCTAGGCTCAACAAAAAGTGAAATACAAGTAGAACCAGTGAAGTATATCAAGTAAAATATATAGACAAAAGTAGGTTGGTTGGCTGGTTGTTTTTAAAGGTTTTTCTCAATGTTTAAGCAAAGAAGAAAATACCTAATGGATAAAGCCAACATTGTCTTCAACTGTGTACAACTACATAATTAGACAGAAAACTCTTTCAAAGTGCTTTTAGAGAGAAAGATCTTCTGGCTGTCTGGTGCTAAGTCCTTAAGGTGTGTCAAATGCGTTTTACTGCCTATATAAACCCAGAGGCAATGTGATTGTTCAGGTCACTGGTAAGTTCTGTTGTGCTCCCAGCTGATCATCTTCTGGTGCGGTGTGTATTAATAGCATGCAGGATAAGGGACAGCAAGGGCGGGGGTGACTAGCAGACAACGGTGCCCTTGTTGGGTGGCCACTGAGTTCACAGGGTTTCATCAGTGCCCTTTGCTTCCTAAGCCCATGCCTCACACATAGAAACACATGTGGAAAGGGAGCTGGAGACCTCAGATATCAAGTTTCTGTTTTAAAATGTTAGTCAAAGTGAATGGGTGTGTCACTTTTGGTTTTCAGGAGTTAGGAAGAGTTAGCAAGAGTTAGCAAGTTGTCTTTGAAGAATAATGTTGAAAATGCCCTCTTCTTTTCTTTTGGTGTTTCCTTTTTTTTGCCTTTCAGCAATAAAGAATTACTGAGAAATTCATTGCGATGTTACCAGCTTAATCAAAAGTTCCTCCAGTCTTTACTCACGGGAAGTTCAGTAGGCTGATTGATCGACAAAATCTGTCCATACCAGAACATAAACAGTGTTTCTTTCAATACCCTACTTGAGAGCAGAGACAACACATCAGGGAGAAATATGAATCCAGTGCATCTGCACTGCAGATTAAAGTAGTGGGAGGGAGGAGACCATGACGCTGGTCCCTGTCATGCTCTTTGTGGTGGTCTTCATGCCGTGGGAGTTACAAACGCTTCCTGTCTCCCAGGTCCAGTTGCATGTGGGTTTCTGTGTGGGCTGGAAAAAGACCCTATCTCTTTCCAGCACTGTGTAATTCTACCCTGTGTTTGATGACCAGGATTGATCCACTGAGAAATGAACAATCCCTGATGTTGCCACATCCTTTTTCCTAACTTGGGATGAATCGCCTACTCTTCCTGCATGTTATCATCTGTTTCTGCAAAATGGGGACAGTAATACTTTTCATCTGTAGAAGCATTATAAGATTTCCTTTAGGTGTGGAAAGCATTTTTAAAATACCAAGATGATAAGTGTTGTATGCTGCATGCGCAAACCTTTGAAGAACCTGAACTGCCAAGCCATTAATAACCTGGAAATTCAAAGCTCATTTTTAGGGGCAAACCAGGACACAGGTGTGAAATAATGACAAAGTGAGGTTGGTAAGCAGTTGGGAGATACTTAAATGAAAGTTTGTTGTTTTAGTGCCTTGTCCATCTTGTGGTAAGGTAACTTTCTATTTTTTGTGTTAATGATTTGCTTTGCCTTCCCAAACCCTGAGGGGCTGCTTTAATCTCAAGTTTAAGAAGTGCTAGGATTTGCTTTCCAGATGGTGTTTACTCTGCATAAAATAAAATGTTGCTTTTTAGGACTTCATCATAGTTTTGTTCTCTTTTATTTTAGAAATCTTCCAGAATCCCTGAGGATGACATCAGGTTGAGAAAAAACACAGATCAAAACTGTGCCAATTTCTTGGAGCCAGCTACTGTGCTTGCTATAAAGGAAGAGAAGATGGAAATTGAAGTTCCAGTTTCTGAACATAAAAGCATCACCACAGTGGCTTCACCACATCCCATAGACAATCCAACCCACTTCTTTTCCCCTGCTGCCAGCCACAATGGACTTAAGGACAGACATGAATCTCTGGACAGTGAAGTTGCTAAAGAGATAAGATACCTAGATGAAGTGCTGGAGGCAAATTGCTGCGATTCTGCTGCAGATAATACCTTTAATGGGACATCCTCCCCTGAACCAAGTGCAGTCTCCATTATGGATGGCTCAGGAGCATCTGTTAATGATTCAGTACCCAGTGAAAGGGAAGAAAATGTAGCAGACAAGCAGGCACCCTTGGTAGTTGAACCATGTGAAGCTAGCATAACAGATGAGAACCTGAAATCTAATGGCCATTCCTTGAGTGGATTGAAGGAAGACACTAGGGAAAGTCTGAAGGTGCCAGGAAGTCCCACTTCTTCAAACAGTTCTAGAAGATCCTCTAGGGATGGAGAAACAACTCTTACAACCATTAAGAAAGAGGCTAAATTTGAACTACGAGCCTTCCATGAAGACAAAAAGCCCTCAAAGCTCTTTGAAGATGAAGAAGAGAAGGAAAAATACAGGGTCCGCAAAGTAAGACCATCAGAGGAAATGATGGAACTTGAAAAGGAAAGAAGGGAACTCATTAAAAGCCAGGCTGTCAAGAAAAACCCCAACATTGCCGCCAAATGGTGGAACCCTCCCCAAGAGAAGACCCTGGAGGATCAACTGGATGAAGAGCATCTGGAGTCCCACAAGAAGTACAGGGAGCGCAAGGAGAGACAGCAGCAGCAAGGTGCGACACCAACATCCCCCAAACAGATCAGTTGCTCCTTTATACCTCCAGAGCCAGTCAATATCAAGAAAGAGGATATTGTCACAGAGCAAATTGACTTCTCAGCTGCTAGAAAGCAGTTCCAGCTGATGGAGCATTCAGGTCTATCTCAGGGGCAAGCCCCACCGAGGCGGTCAGGAACACCCAAAATGTTCTCCATCAAACCCTTCTACAAAAGCCTCAATTCTCCACATGTAGACAGGCCACTGTCCTCTGTCACAAGACCTGTTTCAGTGTATGGGCAAACAGGACAGCTTGAGGGTAACAATGCCACTATTGTCAAAGCACAGAAGGTCTCCTGTACCTCAGAAGATGATGCAAGTGCTCAGACTAGCACTGCTGACCCAGTAAGAGACTTACAGGGCAGTGATAGCCCCAGCGCTGGACAGGCCTCAAAACTGTGGGCGGAGGATGGAGAATTCATGAGTGCGAGAGCAGTCTTCACAGTGGTGAAGGATGATGGACAGGGCGTGCTAGACCAGTTCCCAAAGTCAGCCAGTGCCTCTTCCCCTCCAGAGGAACTCGACTCCGGTTTGGATGACTTGTCTGTCCGGTCTCAGGATACCACCGTCTTGGAAACCCTTTCCAATGACTTCAGCATGGATAACATCAGCGACAGTGGTGCCTCCAATGAGACCATGAGCGTCCTGCAGGAAAGCTCACTGGCTGATTTCTCCCTCCCGCAGACCCCACAGGCCGACACTCCGGCAGAGGGCAGGGGTGAAGGCATCTCCAAGTCGTTCAGCGACCCAGGCTGTGACTCACCCTCCTCCACCTTGCCAGGCTCCATACTGCTTGATGACCAGCTGGAGTACCATGCTGGTCTGCTGGTTCAAAACGCCATCCAACAAGCCATAGCCGAGCAGGCAGATAAAGCAAACTGCAAGGGAGAAGAAATCCCAGCGGAGGAGATCACAGTCAAAGAGCAGCCAGCCATCACCGGGCCAGCTCCAGCCTCCAAGGAGCAGCAGAACCCAATGTTCGAGCCACCCCAGGTGTCTTCACCTGTTCTAGAAAAAAGGGACACCATACCAAAGACTTCACAAGAGGAAGACTCAGGACTAAGGGAAGGGAAGAGTTTGCAGCAGTCGCCCATGTACTCAGCCAGCCAGCAGTTCCTTGTGGAGGAAAATAGGCACGAAGTCAGCTATTTCAGCAAGTATTCGGAGGCAGCTGAGCTGAGGAGCACTGCCTCCATCCTGGCCACACAGGAGCCTGAAGTGACTGTGGGCCCATTCAAGTTACGGTCGAGGAAGCAGAGGACTTTGTCAATGATAGAAGAAGAGATCAGAGCTGCCCAGGAGCGAGAAGAGGAGTTGAAGAGGCAGCGGCAAGGTCTGCAGGTGGTGGCGAGCCCTGTTATGAAGAGCGCACCACCCATGCCCACCAGAACCGTGTCTTACAAAACTGCACCAGGTAAGAGCCCAAAGCATCAGAGGGGAAGTGAAGTGTGACTGAAGAGTCAGGTCGGATTCAGTTTTATGTCATTTTTGAGTGAATACATCATTTTGCAGGCGGCAGGAGGGTTGTCATGACTTCATCTGCCTTCAAACTACAGGCAGGAGGAGCAGATGGGACAACCCAAGTTTCCGTCTGTGAGCACGCCTCAGGACATTTTTGGATTTTCCCAAATGTAGGGCAGAAGTAACTTACATAGCCTGCTGATCATCATTAGAAAGCCCTGCGCTCTATTCATCCCCTGCCACGTTGTAGCGTGACATGTCTATCTCTGTGCTGCTCAGACCACCCACTGAAATTTAGGATCATCACAAGGAAGGACAGCAGCGGTTTTTGCAGCTGTGGGGCTATTTGAAAGACAAACATACAAAGCATTTTTAACAGGCTTTCTGTCCTCTTGCACGTCATTAACTAAGTGCAAAGGTAGTGGGGATTTACAGATTTTGGGATTTTGCATCAGAATTCTTTGTGTGTGTGTCTGTTTTGCTTTCTGTTTTCAGGTATTTCTTGGTTGTCTTAATGAAGTTTGTCTGGTAAAAAGATCTCCAGAGCTGTGGGTTGCCATGTATTTCAGCTGGTGTCATTCACTACTGAATTAAACAGGCGTCACAAATGAAATGATTAATAGATCCAGTAGAAGTCCTCCTCTGACTGATCAGCTTCTGGGTCCTTGTGGTGGCATTCGCAGCAGTTACAGCATATCACTTTCCTCCTTCCCCTTTTCAAAAAAAAAAAATCAAGCACTCATGCCTTCTTAATATAACATAAAAAGAAGAAATCTAAAAAAAAATAGAAACACATGCCAGGCTTATTTCTGTGTAGTGATTTTTATGAGTATAGACCTACATACGCTTTGCAAGTACTTAGAAGTTTTTATTAACAGCAGTCATTGTGAAGAAGTATTAATTTTACCCAGAGTACTTAAATTCTGTCCTTATTTCCACTGTTGTAAATCTGAGCCAGTCATGCTTCCAAAAATTGTGCAGGGTGATCCTTTTCTTTTGAAAATCATGGCAAACTTGAATAAGGTCTGGATTTAGTCCATTACCCAGTCTGATTGTGAACTTGTAGTGTTATGCAGCACATAAATAGCTAATACTTGGTTTTGTTTCTTCTGCAAAGAGGATGAATTTAACCTCTGTTTCTTGCAAAAAAAGTGTAGCAGATGTTGATAATTTCACTTTGAAGTGCTATTGTTATTACTCCTGTATAACAGCATTTTTGATAGGGAGTCTACATGAACTGAAGTGTTTTGAGCAATGTCTGACAAGATGTGAGAGAGCATCATAGACCTCAGTTACGAGGACTCATGTAAAGGTGTGCTCATGACCACTTTCAGAAACACCATCAGCTGTAGCTGCAAGTGCTTGAAATGAGGCTGATAATATTTGCTTTTTACTCACAAGTGATCTTGGAAGGGCTGCTGACACTAATGCTTATTTTAATGGAGCATCTGGGAAAACTGTACTTCTCATTCTTACTTCTCTACACAACAAGGCATTTACTTTGTGTCTGATATTAAAATGTTCATTGTAAATTACATTCTAGTGAGAATGATAAACTTGTATTTATAATGAGTCATTCCAAGACAGTTTCCTTTAGAAGTCCAACTGCCATATGTTCAAGAAAGAAAATTGGGATCTATTAGCCAATGACTCAAGCTACTGCAATTTGCAGCTGGTGACAAGGCAAAGAATTAATTTCTAGGAAAAGATGAATATGTGGCAACGTGTAAGAGTGTCATTGATCAAAAAACCCGCAAAGAGCATTGCCAAAGTCTTTCTTAAATCCTCTACTATCGGTGCTTTCTAAACAGCGGATGTGCTCAGCAGAGCTCTCAGCTGGCGGAAATTAGCTGAGCACCCTTAGTGTTGCAGGGTACATACCCCTTAGCTCATCTCATCCTTGCTGTCCCTTTAGCCAGCTGTGTTGCAGTTAAAGCTTGCAGGCATCCTTAAAAATAGGGAGAAGGGATACCATGCAATCCCTTGGAAGATTGCAGCAACTTTCCTTTTATTTTAATATTACAGCACCTTTTCAATATTTGCAAAAGCAGAGGCAAAAGGTGATTCAGCAGAGGCAACAAAATCTGGCTGTAAAGCTTCATTGTGGCCAATTACAGAGGTGATTTACACAGCAGAAAAGAAAATTTACTTGTGGTAGGCACAGTAAGGAAAATGCTGTAGAACATATCTGATAATCAGAATATCTGGTTTCACTAATAATAGCAATAATAACAACAACAATAATAATAAAGAAACAGAGTTACTTCTGTCATCAAATTGCCTTTCCCAAAGAAAGAATTGGCACTCTTCTTTTAACATCAGGATACCTCAGCAGAAAGGGATTAGGGGGTCAAGTTTAAATTTGAAAAATGTGTTGCTAATCCTTAAGTGGGGAAGTGTAAACTCACCAGCACTCTTCTGAAGAGGTGCAGTAATTAACTTAATTAGCAATGACCTACCTATCAGGCTGCTTTTTTCTGGTGGACTGGGCAGAGTAGCTTTACTAGGACTCCTGATGTCCCTGGTTATTTACTGCTCCTGCCCCACTTCACTGCTTTGAACCAATGTTATGTGGATAACAGAAACAGAAACCATGAAAAAGGACTGTAGTGAACTGAACTGCTATTTTGACTGAAGTGTGGAAGATTAACATAATTCATGTGGGTGCATGCGTGAAGTAACTGCTAATTACTGTAGACAACAAACAGGCTGTTTTTGCCACCATACATAAAACTTTCATACAACTGATGGTAACATTAAACTTGGTGTCTGCCAACCACGCAGCACAAGCCAACGTGGTTCCTAGTAATAAACTTCTGTACTGCTAACAAGATTCCTTTAAAGCTGTTTGGGATGCTTCAAAGCAGCCTTTTAACCCATCTCAGATCACTGGAGCAAGAGACAGAGTAATTTCAGTGAAACGACGACTATGTCTTGTGTGCATAGAGGACAAGACCTTCTGCAGCGTACTCCTGGAAAGGGGAAGGGAAGAACCTATGCGAACTCCTTTCCCAAAAAGTTGCGTTTCCTGCATGAGGAAACCCAAGAAAGACCAAAAAAATGCCTGAGCATGGCTAAATGGAGAGTTATTGTGGATCCCAAAATATTTGTGGAGCTGTATTTAAATTTGAACATTTCCTGTGTTGTTTGCTGCAGCACCTGCTGCACTTGGCAAGGTGTTGAGCAGCTGCATAGCAAGCCAGTGGTTTTTTCCTACAATGTGCAGGTGGTACACCATCCCTTCTGGGCAGAGCAGCTGGGGCTGTTTGATAGTTTATTTGAACAGGATGATAAGTGTGTGACACAAGAGGATCCAGCATACGTTTGGTGGTGTAATTCCTGTGTTCCTTTTATTAGGAGTACTTAGACTATGAAGAACTTGTGGCTAACTTCCTGTAGTACCTGGCCCGAGCAATCCTGTTCATCAAAGGAGGTGTGAAAATCATTACATGAGGGGTCTTGGTTCAGTGAAGGCTTTTCTGTTGGAGAGAAACCCTTTGTGATTATTTGCTGTCTCATCATGAGGTGTGGGCGAATCCCTAACATGAGAAGCCATGCCTGGGAGAAGCTTTCCTGAAGCTGCCACATCTGCCTTTTTGGTGTTTGTCACCAAAGCATTGCCAGACGAGGCAGAAGGCACCTTGCGCTCCCTGCGCTCCCCTGCAGGCACTCAGACCCATCTGCATGTGCCTCTGGGAGAGCTGCCCACCAAGCAGTGATCTTCTGTTGTCCTCAGTTGATGAACTAGATGAAGAATTTCAGTGGATGGCAAAAGCCCAGAGGGGGAGTTGTAGTTTAGAGATGCAAATGATGAGGTACCTTTAAATTTCAACTAACTCTTCCCTCCAAATAGTGAGGGATGTATGTGTGCTGTCTTCTTCTTTCTTCTCCTTGCTTTCTTCTCCTAAGTGACAGCTGTGAAGCATAAGCTTCTGTCAGAGGAGCCACTTCAGCCTCCATTTATTTTCCACTTTCACTTTTTTCTAGTAAATACCTCCTCTAAGGAAACTTCTCAGGTTCAACCGCAGCGTGAACATACTTTTTGTATGGTGGGAGGAGAACCAGAAACTGTGAGGCAAGATATTTTTATTATTTGTGGCCATTGCAAAATTTTTAATGCCCTGTATACATGTAAAGAATAAGGATCGGGTATAATACATACGCATGAACCCATTTTTAAAATGAGAACTTTGAGAAAGGGTAGAGCAGAAATGGAGCCTTTGAGTTTATGGAAGATACTGTTTGCTTAGCCCTTCATAAGCACCGGTATGAAAAAAGCGCAGTTCATCATTCTCTTCAAGGATTCCTCTGGAGTGCTCATCACTCATCCCCTGAACACTTCCAGGAGTGCCTTAATAGCATACTAACCCAGCTTATTTGTCATTTGCTCTCTTATTCCCTCCATAGTGGAGAGTGTGTATGAAGTGAGAGGATCTTCAAGAGGTTGTGTTTTTTAATGTTTGCTTGTTTGTGTGTTTGCATATTCATGTTGCTCACTTGGTGTTCAAGAAGACCAAAGAAGCCCACCTTTCACCTGGAGTGGTAATAAGACTCCACATTACCAGAGGGGCGTTTTTTTACATACTTCAACTATCCCCTGACTTCAGCACAGACTAGTTTCCTAAAACAATCTGTCTTGCTGAAATTTCTTATTTTGAAAAGTTTTCTCTGCTTAAGATGTCTTTAAGAATCCCAACAGCATCTGTAAAATGGTTGTTCTTACTTGTGTGAAGCCCCATTCTTCCCATCTCCTTTGTACCTTAGTTAACTTATGATGACCCTTGGTACCTGCTGGTTACTTAGTGGTGGCTGAGGCCCTTGTCCCAGGTTTCGCCTCGGTCACTTTTTTCTTGATACTGCAGCAAATCAGCTGAGCATCCTTCCTCAGCTTGCAGCGAGTGCTTGGACACCCATCAGACTCCACAGGGTGGATAAGTCACCATCACAACCCATCTTGCTCCCCAAAGCTGTGCAGAGGTTTGGTTAGGAGAAAGCTAATCTGTCCCCAGCTCTTACACATCTTTGATTTTGCGGAGAGGTGTTAGGCGATGTCTTGCAGCCACCAGACTGGGACACAGCAGCAGCTGCCTCTTCCCTGAGCTTTCCCTTCCCCTCCCCAGGGCTTAGAAAGAGCATTCTCCATAGGAGCAGCTCCTGCCTGCCTCAGAGAGCACAAGAATCAGGAAATTAAGAGAAATTAAATTCCAGGAGCTTCCTACTAGATCCCTGAAGCCAGAGATTGGAGGGAGCCATCACCAGAACTGACGCCACTGAACGTTTTTTGGAGTCCCTCTGAAAGAGGAGGAAAATGTAAATGTGTAGGTGAAGATTTGGGATGCTATAACCTGTAGTTGATATCTTGCAACAGCTCTAAAGGTGACCTCCCCTGGAGAGGAAGACACTGCTGATAACTACTGTTAACTTGCAAGTGTGACCATCAGGCTGCAGTTTTTGCTGGTATCCTACAAGCGTGACCCTGTTTCCATTTGAGTCGGACCACAGTTCCTGTATTACTCAGCTTGGATTTGGGCAAGGACCACCAGCAGTGTCTGTGTGCATTAGGGCATGGGACTGCAGAAGTAGAAAGTGCCTGTGATCATCATGGCTTACGATGCTTTTTTGCTGAATAACTTTTCTGCCTGAGAAGAGTACCTTATGTGGTTGAAAATCTGCCAGAAGAAATGAACCCAGCAACATTTCTAACACAATCCAAACTGGCAGAATATGTCTACACTGGACTGGAGCTTCAGGACCATGGAGTTTTTTCTGCGATTGTTCTGAGAACCCTGAAGCCTCAGACACTTCGTCATCTTACCACAACCTCACTGGTGGTTGTGCTGGTTGCTTGTCTTTCTGCCACTGTTGGCACTGGTAGGATCTCTCTCTTCCACCTGCCTACCTGTTCTCACAGTATTTTTAAAAACTTGAAAGAGACACTTACTCCTCCATGAAACCTCCATGAAAAGTAGTTGAAATGACACGGTGAATTCCTGAGGTCTTAGTGGAATTCAAACATTTACACAGAGAAAATGGTTGTATAAGCATAATTTTTGTGGATGCAAACCAACAAACCACTGTTCTGCTGTGGGCAAATCTCATTTCTACCTTGGCTTCTATATTTGTGAAAAGGGAACTGTGACACTGTTCATGGTGACACTGCCCAGCGTGCCAGAACAGTTGCAGGTTGCTGCAGGATTGCAGCTACAGTACGGAAATTGATGGGCCCTCCATCCAGGGAGGATGGATCTGCTCAGAGATACCCCCTTTCTAAAATGCAGATCTCCAAAGCCTACGGTTTGCAATGTTTTCCAGGGGGAGTGGGGTAGAAGGAGCTCTTTTCAGGCGTGAGGCTTGTCCATAGGTCTGAGCATCCTGTGATGGTCTGCATCCCTGGGGGAAAGCAGAAAAGCTGGGCAGACATCTGAGAAGCCTGATTCTTGCTGCATTACTTGCATACATGCAAGACAGTTACTTATTAGTGTAAGAATGAAGTAATACAGCAAAATATCTGACCCTTAATCAGGCCTTTTATTTTCAGCAGACTTTTTTACCCACTGGATCTAATGGGCAAGGTGATGGTTGCTCTTGCTAGCTCCTGCTGAGCTGTCACGCATGGGTGCAGCTGGGTAGCTCAGGACCTGCTGTTGGCCCCTGCTTTGAGAGCGTAACTCCAGGTTGTCTGTGGCACTGGTGCTGGTGCAACCCAGAGGAGAACCTGGCCCCATAGAAACTCCCCCTCCAGTCTCTGGTGGGGTGATTTAGGCGGGGCAAATTCCCAGCCTCATCCCTGCACTGGCCAGCTTAAGCTAAGCTGGTAATGAGAAACTAGTGATGCTGGGTTTTTCCATGCTGGTCAGAAGTGAAACAAGCCTGGCAAGGGGATTTCTTGTAAGAGACCTCTGCAGTGTTGACTCAGGTTTCACTTCTCACTTCAAGGATAAATCATGCTGATTCTTCGAGGTGGTTTCAAGGCTGCTCTCTGGTGGCTACCACTGTCGTGGTGCTTTCTGGAGGAGCAGGTAGGGTTTTCATTTGTCCCAGCAACAGGAAGTTTCATGAAAATCTGCATGATCGTTCTGGTTACTTCACTTATGTGTAAGGGGTTTGGGGTAGGGTTTTTTCTCCTTTGTTTTTTCTTTCCCATCCATTGAACTGTCTTATTTCAAAGAGCTGCCGTGCCATGGAAAAGGGAAGCTGATTTTAACTCAGCATTGCTTTCTCCTGTCATAGCTGAGGACCCCCGCGCCTTATTCCCACTCCCATGACCTGCCACGGTCATCCTCATTCTTCCCACCAGGAGAAGCTGGGCGGCTCATCCCGGATCAGGGCCTGGTGATGAGAAATGCAGGCTGTCCTCCCCGGAGAAGCATGGGCTGTCCACCCCGTGAGCTCTCCTACAGCTTGTTGCAGTGGTCTCTGTGCTCTGGCCAGCGCTTCAGCTGGGGTCACCCTGCCTAAAACAGGCTCCCCTGGGTGAAATGGGCTCAGTCAGAGAGCAGTCTGACTTCTCTCTGACTTTTCTCCCACCAGGAGACTGAAGGGCCCTGTCTGAATGAGGGGTGTGTGGGACGGAGACCCCGACCTGCTCTGCCACAGGTCTCCCCCCAGGAGCACCCTCTGCAGCTTGCAGGAAACAGCTGCAGGGAAGAGTAGCACCAGGGACCAGCCCAAAGCCTTTCACACTTACAAAGCAGATAAAAAGCACTGGAAGAAGACAAAAAGCCGGCAACACTTAACAAGATGCCTTCTTTGGACATCTGGCGAGTGGTCCCCGGCGTACAGCGTTGGCACCCTGTGCGTTGTATAGTTGGAGCCAGAAAAAAAATCACTTTGCAGTTTTCCAGAATCTTAACAAACATTTCCAGATCACTGAAATGTGTCCTGTAGGAGGGAATCGGGGTAATTCAGCCAGATACTAAATGTAAATAATAGTGGTGGGTTAAATTTGCATTGTATCACTTGGTAATTCTTCTAGATTTTGTAGAAAGATTTTGTAGTGTTTTGGTGTAGTGCATTTCAGGAAGAGGAAAAGTGTTTTAAAAGCCCATGACCATCCTGGTTTACCAGATTGTTTCATAAACTTCATTCAAACCCTGCTGAAAATGCTTCTCCAGCTGTCATCTTTTGGAAACAACTTGTGAGGTCGTTCCTTTTCATGTCATTGCAGGAAAGATAGAGAAGATCAAGCCTCCTCCGTCCCCCACCACAGAAGGGCCCGTCTCGCAGTCTGACCAGCCACCTGAGGAGCCTGCAGGACCCCAGCGACCCAAGAACCTGATGCAGACCCTCATGGAGGATTATGAAACACACAAAACGAAGAGACGAGAAAGAATGGATGACAGCAGTGTAAGTGAGCTTTTCCTTTTCACCATTTGCTCTGCGATAGAGACCATGACTCGCAAGAACCAATATTCAGACAACAAAAATATTTCTTTTCCAAGAATCTGCTCAGATCACCTTGCAAGTGTGTGAGGATTTCAACACATTGTAAGGGCCAGTGTGTTTGAAATGGAAGGATGAGGGACAAAGACGAAGAGAGAGGGTGTCACTGCAAATATCAAAGGCAACTCATATTAAGTTTCTTTTTCATTAATTAAATTAATTAATAATAAGGGCAGTGGGTAGCTGTACTGCAATTGGTGGACTCTGTTAACTCACACATCACCGAGACCCTCCAATGGGTTATTTTAGTGGCTCTTGGAGCTTTGTGCATCAAGCATGTATTCATGCCTGTGTTGGTAGACTCCCAAAGTCCCAACCCAGTGTGCTCAGGATTCAGTGTAAGTAAGTGGATAACTTCCCTAGAAACCACCCCTTGCAGAATTGGATTGGGAATGTCTCAGAAATTAACTTGGATGCTTCAACAGGCAGCATGCTGTTTCCCGCTGGATTTATTGTCTTTCTTCCACACAAACAAAAAATCAGACAGAATTTCAGTTTTTGAAATGGGTGCCTGCATTTCCATCATTACTGAAGCAATTAAGGTGTTCTTTGTTGGAGGCACTAATAAGAAGAGCTATGAATTTCATAGCTGGAAGCGTCAAAATTCAGGTGCATCTGTTATACAACCTATTTCCCAACAGAGCACAAGGTGTTTCTTATTCAGACTCATTATTACTGTTGGCAATGAGTGCAGAAGGTAGTGAGATATAAGTGTGATATAAAACTTCTTAAATGGACACAGTGTTTGCTGAAGCAGCCACAGTCCTCCAGTCATTTCCCGGAGATGTCAGAATGATGACCTCAGCGCCAAGGAGCTCATGCTCCAAGCAAACTGCTTTCTAGCAACTTTCATTAAAGGTCGAGTCTCAGTAGATGTATAGAAATAAGTGAAGGTTTGTAACGTCAATACTGCACTAGTCTGGCAGCTTTGAATCATTACTGGTGGATATTGCACAGTAGCGTAAGATACTTAAAATCAGAAGCAATGCAATATGGAGGGGTCCTATTGCATTTCTGCTGGTTAACTAAAACATAGTAGGAGAGCTGACAAAATGTAAACAGATTAATTTCCAGTGCACACCAGAAACTTTCTGGTCCCTTCTTCTACTGAAGCCATTGAAAAACAAGATCTTGTCGTCCATCAGGCTCCTGTAGCCACGTAAGAAACCAGCTTGCACACAGGAGCGTGCCTTGTTCTGGCAGTGGCATCTTGGGGCTGCATCTTGGGAAGGAGCCGCTCTCTGGTTTCCCCTCCATCCCCAAAGCACGCAGTGAAATGGGGTGGCTCCATCTGCTCTGGTGGGTGCCATTTTCTGGCATCCCTCCGGAGGATCTCTCTCCCTGAAGGATGCTCAGAGGCTTGCAGGAGACATGTCACACCCTCACAACCTTTGCAAAAGCTGGGAGGAACTTCAAAAAAAAGAGCACAAAACTCTTGCGATGCAAACCAGAACTGGTTCTCGGGGGTCCCGCAGTGAGCGTCTGTCAGTCTGGTGGCTCGAAACCTCAGCACGGCAGAGAAGCTGCTCTGCTGAAGAGGTGACACTCAACTGGTACTCACCCTGTGCTTTTCCTTCACCCCCATGAAGAGCAAAGATGACTTCACCAGCCCATGAAGTGGTGGCTTGTGGCTGAAATCTTCTGCCACAACTGTGATGGTCACATGCCATTTGTCGTGGATGTTGTAGCACACAAAAGACATGCAAGATGTCATTAGACCTAACTCTGTCTGCTCAGCTACCGAAGTGCAACTCCTCATGTGCTTGCAGAGCTACCTAGAGCAACCCTAGAAAGCAGGTTGGCCACAATTGTGTAGTCTCTTCTGCAGTTTGAAGTGAGCCCTGATGTCCTGACCGGAGCACTGGTCTTGGCAGCGTCTGACCAAAGAGGTGTGCTCTGGGTGCCAGCTTGGCTGTCCGCTGCTGCTAAAGCTGCCCAGGCACTGACTGCCCGAAGATGCACTGATGGAGCATTGGTGCCGGTCAGACAACTCATGGGATGGATCCTTTTCTGGGGCGAATTGTCAAGGCTGCAGTGAATTTACAGAGCCCCAGTGCGCACCAGAGTCCCTCAGTGTTGCAGTTTGTTGTCATTCTCCTCTTCTCTAAGCCCATCGCATGCAGCCAAACGAGATTTACATTCATGCTGCTGCCTACCCAAAATCCTATTAGAGGGCAGTGTCCTGTAGAGTCCAGGGAGAGCTTCCTTGGACCAGCAGGAGTGTTTTGTTTCTCTTCCCTGCCTTCTTCCGCTCTCCTTTTGTAAACAACTCCCACCATTGACAGGGGAAAGATAATTCAAATAAGAAGTGTTGCACTTGTACCACGGATAGTTTGAGCTAATATTTTACATGCCAGGCTGAGCAATAATTATTTAAACAACAAATAGCTTCGATTTGTCTGCAGAGGACATTCAACCGTGTGCTCAGGAAAAAGATTTCTGTAACTAACAAAAAAAAAGAGCACATCACCAGCCTGTTTTTAAAAATATTTGAAATATAGTGGGGGAAGGAGCATAACTGACAACCAGACAGGCAGCTGCCCATTGGAGCATTACATCCTGAGAGCTGAATGTGGCATGACATTGCTCTTTGTGAGTCAGGGGAACCGGAGACTTCCAGGGGCACTGGGAGCAGTCAGGGTGCTGTGGCACCCAAGGCTGAAGAGAGCCAGCGCTTCTGCAGGGGCAGAGGCAGCAGCCACAGTCTCCTGAATGGGACTGAGAGGTGTGACGTCCATGGGATCTCCCCCTCATATGCTGAGCACACCGGGAGTACTGATGTATAGAGCTTCAGTTTCTCCTTACACAAGGTACAGCAAAAGGCAGGAGGGCGGTTTCAGTAGGACGTATACCCTGCCTCTCCTTTGACTGTCACTGCCATCTGCTTTATGTCTGGCTTCAGTGGCTGCAACACAGCCGCTCTGGGCTTGCAGGTTTTGCCTTTCAGAGACAGAGGGTAAATCAAGCACATCTGCTCTTGGAAGAACTTCACTGCTCAGGCAAGGGAGCAGTTTCTTCCAAAGAGGATGTGTTACAGGAGAAGTTTCAACAGGTGAGAAAAAGAGAAAAAGCAGCAGCAAGAAAACAAGTCAAGCACTGATGGTAAACAAGACTGAGACTGGCCAAGCAACGTCATTAAAAAAACACCAAACTGAATAATCTTATGTGGTTTTTTTATGACACCAAGTTGCTTGAAATCCTATACTCTGGGATGTGCCAGTTCTTGCAATTTCTTTATTTTGTTCTTGTTTCCTAGTTATAACATGCTTGTTCAATGTACTAATGCTGGTCTTTTCCCTTTCTACCAGTACACCTGTAAATTACTGTCTAGCAAGGTTACTTCTGAGGTACTTTTCAACTGCTTATTTGGTTTTGCTTTCTCTTGCATGGTTCCAAGTGCATGTCGCTGCAGTTTGCATTTTCATGCTATGTGCCAGTGCTGTTTCATATCAAAACTGGGATGCAAATGAGTGTGTGGGATATTCCTTCTTACCTCTCATCAACGAATATTTGTGTGGCTGGTTTTCTAACCCTTGGATTCTAGTTACAATTTCTGATATGGGAGGGGTTGTAATTAAAGGGATGGGAGCTGTTGCCCAGGACTGGAGCATTCCTGAGGTGTGAAATGAGAACTTCTCCTTAATCCCTGTTACCATTTAGCTGGCAAAGGTAAACCTGGGATCCAAGCATCCTCAGATGCTGAGTGAAACTGCTGTGGCTTTCCTTTGTCTCCGATTACAGTGTATTTAGCACTATCAAACCCTCTAATATTCTGTAAAGAATCTGCACACCAACCTTTCACCTGTGGAAGAAGAGTCAGATCCAAGCACTCGGCCTCAGTCTGGTGCATTTTGTGAACCTGTCCTTGACCCTGTGTGTTGTGATGTGATGACTGATTACAGTCCCACAATTTAGCATCAGTGTTGGTCTCAGAGTAGAAGAAACCCAGACCTGCTAAAGAAAGGGTATATACAGTGACATTTGGCATTTTAGCAAGGCAATAACTTGCACGGTCCTTATCCCTACAAAGCTAGACTCTGCCAAATGCAACAATTTAAGAGCAGGGAGTTGATACCAACTACGCTTTCACAGTGTTTGTAGGAACGAGGTGCACAATAATGTGGACATTTCAATTGTCTGTAATTTTCTGTGCAGACATATGTGTAAACCTGGACTTCTCTAAGAGACACAAACAGATTGTGGTAATGACTGACGTTCATTCATCCAGCATCAGCATTTTTTTATAAACAGGAACCTTCCACTATTTCCCTATTCCCTATAACATATTTGACCACATCAGCTACCTCAAGACAAGTATATGAATATTTTCTGTCCTGGAGACTAAAGCAAAGTCAAGTCTATGCCATTTTGTATTCATTAAATAATTTAGTGTGGGGTTTATCTCACTAATACAAGCCAGTGATTGATCTTTGTGTAGAGTATTTATAAAGAGTTAATCAGTAAAAGAGCAGCGTGCTTTCAGAGACCTGGTTTTAAACACAGGTTGGGCCTCTTCTCCCCCATAATATCTGCATAATAATCTGAGTTACGATTTATGAATGGTAAGTAGTGATCAGAGCATTTGATGTTGTATGAGAGGCAGAAGATCAGGTGTAGATTTTACATACCCAGCCCTTGGCCTTCTGCTGAGAAGGGTTGTGTGTCCGCCTTGTAAAATTATAGTGACGCAAGGAGTAATGAGCTAGGAATGAATGTGCGTGTAGGGGAAAGGGGATAGAGATGAAAAAGGCTGTAGGACACACCGATTCTGTATGCAGATGAAGGTATGCCACCTGGCTAATCCCCAGCGTTAAGCCTCAGACTGAAGAAACCCTTTGGTTCTCACTGGAAATCTTTAGCTGAAGCCGGGCAGTTGTTTGAGAAGAAACAGGAGGACTGAAGGCATGATGCCCCTCTACTCTCTACTGACCCCAGAGCTGAGCTGTGGCTCCTGTTCACCAGAGCCCTCCGTAATCCACTCTGGTGCAGGCAGGTGGCTCAATTTTAATCATGGGCAGTGCTGGGGCTGACCCAGCTGTGCTTGTGCCGGCTGGGAGCGGGGGCTTGCATGCAGCCAGCCTGGCGGCTCCGCTCCCGTGAGCAGCAAACCCCCAGCGAAGTACAGTAACTGCTGAAGTTAAGCTACATGCAGCAAACCACAGTCTGCTTCGTTAGATTGATGTGGTTTTATCACCTCCTGCAGCCTGTGTTTAAAGCACATCCGTCTGCTGTTTTAAAGAGACCACAGATAACTACGTGCCTGCACATATATAGGTTGGTTTTATCCTCGAGATCTTCTGCTTTTGTCCTTACAACTATATGTATCTTCAAATTTATGGGACATTATCCTGAGTTTGCTTAATATCAGTCATGCTGTAGGAGATACTGCAGTAAGGGGACATTTATGCAGCATGAAAAGCTACTGCTGAAAATTCTTGTGTTACAAAACAGAAAATCAACATACCAGCTTTGATGGCAGGGGGCACATGGTTTATGTTTTAATACTGACCAGCAGCAGTATAATACTGTTACTTGTTTCAGGTAAAAGCATTTTTGTCTTGGATACCCAGCTCCTCACTGTGCTCCATAGAGATCTGGTGTATTCAGTGAATAGCATTAAGTAGGTACAGTAAAGAAAATACCTTTATACTGGAGAAATAGATGTTCTTCGTCCCTCAGTAGTTCCAGTTTTATGTTAAACCATGTAGTTTATCGTTCCTGAGCGGGAACGCTCACATCTGCAGGAGCAGGCAGCCTGTTCCCTGCCTTTGTGCTTCTGTCTTTGTGCACGGTGTGCTCCACGGAGGTGTCTTGTGCAGTGACTTTTCCGCATGGTACCGGTAGATTTTAGACACCCAGACCTTTGCATTTTCTGGTTTTGTTGCTTTTAGTTCTTCCAGGTCCAGACGGGAAGAATCAGTAAAATATTAAGCTCCAGAAATATTAACCTCTGATACCTTCCAAGAATATTTTAAAATGGAGATCATTTGCTATTTTAGGCAAGCCGCTTCCTGGGTTGTGAATTCAATGCTCCATTGAGGAGTCCCAATTCTCCACTCGGTCATTCCAGTTGCATGCTATAATTACCCCATTGTTTCCTCTAGCGGGTGTGAACTGAAACAGCCTAGTAAAAACTAGGGTTATTTTAGGTCAAACACTCTTTTCAGTAGATTAGAGGAATAATTCTGGAGTAATTATTCAAAAGGACCTTTGGCTTATTAGTATTTGCTCTGCTATTTCGTGGGCTTGTTTATTAATGCTAAGCCAGATATCAGTACTTGTTTTCCTGCAAAGGCTAAGTCCACATTCAATGCCCTCATGGTATCTCTGATATCATTCTGGAAACAGTTTTTCTGGGAGCAACCAGCAACATTTCCAGAAGTAGACAAGCTTCTGGGCAGGTTTGCAGACAGGGGATAAATGGAAGAAACCCTGTTGCCATCTTTTAAGACAAAGATGAGCTGTCTGATCCAGAGCAGAAATCTTCAAAGTTTAAGGGTCCTGACTATTGCAAGCCATCACCAGAGACCATTACAACATTGTGATTTCCAGCAAGGAAGACACTGATTGGAAACTGTTGTAGATTATGTAAAATCCATTTTATTTTCAGCTGGCATAAGTCTACAGGCCAAATTCAGCAGACCTCATTTAAATATACCACTACTTTCTGACAGTGGCAGTTTTGGTTTAAAATTTATGCTGAATTTGCTGTTTTTTCATGTAAATTTCAATATCCAGTGGGGAGAACAGTAATTTTCTGTGTTTTATTTAATCATTATCCCATGCTGGTCTTGATAGTCTCCTGTCTAGCAGTATTTGCCTGTTGGCATTCAAAAAAAAAAAAACTTGGTATTTTTCCCCCCTTCATTGCTAACCCTGGAGCAGCCACTGTCTTTTCTTATTCTGAGAAGATAATAAGATGATGCCCTGATACCCAGTCCCAGATTTACTTCTCCATTGTTCCGTTTGGGTTGCCTTTCCTTGGTTCGGGCACTTGGAATCCCAAACATGTAGTTTAAACTGCTGATCCCCCCTCCTGCAGTGGGAGTAGCTCCAATATGCTGCTTACAGGCTGGTATCTCAGAAGGAGTTTTTTTACTGATTTCGATTTTTTTTTTGGATGAATCTGGAGGGCACATTTGCCCTCTACTGGGTAAAATAGAAACTGCTCAGCCCTGCTCACCCTTTCTGGTGGTTGCTCTGCAAAAAGAGGAGGCGTGATTTTGGGCAAAATTTCAGCAAAAAATCCCTCCAATGGACATGGACCAGCTTTGTAGTCCTGGTCAGTGCCAGGAAGCAGATGGAGCTTTAGCTCAAAATTACCTCAGTTGGCTGGATTTTGCCTTTAGTTCTTTGGCTTGCTTATAGTCATAGTCAAAAGAAACTAGAAGGGCAAAGAAATAATAAAGCTGGCCAAACTCCACCCTCCTTCAGCTCCTGAATGGAGGTCTGGGTCTTAGCGTAAATGCAGAAGTGTGTTCTCATTCCCGTAAGCAAAGTTACAGCCTGTAATTTCAGCTGACAGTTCAGAGCTGGTTTCCTGATATTGCCTGTACAGGAGCCCCTAGTAGAATCACAGAATCATAGAATCACTAAGGTTGGAAAAGACCTCTAAGATCATCAAGTCCAACCGTCAACCCAACACCACCATGCCCACTAAACCATGTCCCTAAGCACCTCNGCCTCCAGTCATCCGGGACTTCCCTCGTTAGCCAGGACTGCTGGTAAATGATGGAGAGTGGCTTGGCAAGCTCCTCCGCCAGCTCCCTCAGTACCCTCGGGTGGATCCCATCCGGCCCCATAGACTTGTGAGGGTCCAGGTGGCGTAGCAGGTCGTTAACATCTTCCTCATGGATTATGGGGCGTAAGTACCTGTGTACTTCCCAACCACAGCTTGTCACAAGTTGAAAGAAGGGTTTCTTTAGTCTTAAATTATTTGGTTTTATTCCAGTCAAGTCTTAAGTCCTCACTGCATCTGACTTTCTACGCAGAAAAATAAAATAGCATTGTCCTTTCTCAGAAGGCCAGCTACTCTTCTGCAGTCAAGGAGTGTGCAGGGCAGCTTGCAGGAAGCCTTAGGGACGGGGACGGCAGGCATCGGTTCAGTGAACAGTCACGTATTTGTTGGGGTTTTTTTTAACAGGTTTTTTTTTAACTGACTTTTTAAACATTTCAAAAGTTTACTTCTCTGGGAAGGCTGTTTTAAGACACGTTGTGGGCAGTGGACATTGGCAGCTTTGTGGTTTGATCACGGAGTTGTTATTCAGTGTTGGTCAGAAAATAACACTGGCATGTGCTTCTGTGAGAAGGCCCCAGACCCCTTCATGTCTCACTCTGCTGGGAGGAAAACACCCACTGCCATGCATTATGTGCCAAGGAGTGCATCAGACGCACGTAACAATAACACCTTTTGGTTTTGTCTGATTTTTTTTTTACCCTTGTTAAAACACATATTAAAACTGCTTCTTACTTTTTCAGTTAATTGTTTCTGTGTGTGCATGTGTATAATACATACACAGTGTGTATGTTTTTATATATGTGTGTGTGTGTGTGTGTGTATATGAAAAATATATAAAAGTATCAGGGCCCATCTTGTACTAGAGTCTGCAGGCTGTGCAGGTCCTCCTTGTGTAAATCTCCTTTCCCATATGCATGGAGTGATTTTTCATTCCAAAAGCACTTTGATCACAGTGCATAGGCTTTCCCCTTGGCATAGCTGCAAGCCAAAGACCACGAAAAGAAGATGCAGGGGTGGCTGCCTGCTTCTACCAGTGGGGCTGACGTGCTGAAATAAGCAGCAGACCGCTTTCCAGGCTGCACATGCAGCTCCCCAGCAGCCTCTGGACAAAGCCGCCGGGTGGTTGCTGGCTCCTGGTACTGAAGGTGTGCAGTTGCCTCTGGGGAGAGGACCAAGACCCTGTCCCCTGCCTTCCCCAGGCAGTGTGGGGGCAGTGGGCTGGTAAGGGTCAGCCGGACCTCCCCTGAAGCGAGCTGAATGCTGCCAGACAACTCCTACCACTTCTGTCCTCCCGTGGTGTGGCTTTGCTCTTGTGTGCCATCCCCCCCCACACCTTCACATCAGCAAGTGCTTCATCGCATGAGTCCTCCCAGTTTGCACGAGGTGCGTCACTGGGAGCCCTGTGGGAAGGGCTGGCCCAGCTGGTCCCTGCCTGGCCAGGCGCACGGTGCGGTGACCATGGGCAGCTGAGTGATGTGCTGTGTTTTCCCTTTCTTTCCTGACCAGGTCCTCGAGGCGACCAGGGTGAACCGCAGAAAGAGTGCTCTAGCACTGCGTTGGGAAGCCGGCATTTATGCCAACCGAGAGGAGGACGAATAACCACGCTGCAGCGCGAAGACAGCGACCAGGCATGCCGAAACCAAAAAGAGAGAAAGGAAGAAAAAAAAAAAAACCACAAAATCCACCACGAAAGCAGCAGCATTCTAGTCCAATATTTATTAAATACACAACAATCTCAATGATGCACATAGACACAGAAATGATCCAACCCCTGGCAATCCTAAAACAACAGGAAAAACCCACCTAGAAAATACCCCCTTCTCCTTCCCTCCATCCACCCTCTGAAATAATGCAATGGGGAGGGTGCAGGGGGTGGAAGCCCTCGGGGCGGGGGGACAAGGGTGCAGTTGTCCCCACCGGAGAGGCTGCAGGCGCGTGGCGGGAGGTCGGCGTGAAGGAGCCTGCAGCCAGGGCTCACGCTCACGCTTTCTGCTGACCAAGTTGACAGCCCTGCCTTGCTCCCAGGATCACCGTCCCCCCAGCAGCTCCCGTCGGACCCTCCGGCAGTTCCTTCGCCTCCCACAGCCACTGCACTGAGACCGTCGGCATTATTTCAGCAAACTCAATCCAGCCACAAAACACAATGATAATTGCCCTTTGTTGCTATTTCTTTGAGGGGACTGAAGAGTTGGGTTTGGGATTGGGGTTTTTTTTGGGGGGGTGGGTTCTACTCCCCTTTCTAGTAATTTATCTGTTTAAAAGAAAAAAAAGCAAACAGGGAGGTGGTTACTGCAAATGTACAATCCAGTAGACTCAATAAAACAGTCCTTGTGTTGCAAACACAAGCCATCACAATTTAGGAGTGGAATAGATGGGGATGAGAGCTAAGCCAAATGGATTATCTTAGCTTTAGGATCCTATATGCTTGCAATATCACCTGAGCTCCAGGTTCTCAGAGCATATTTACATAACAAAGTTTCTAAATAGAAAATCTGTATTTAGCGGATAACAACTATTTTTTGATGGTGGGGAGGGAAAAGAATGGCATATGTGTAAAATCTATGAAGATGGATAATCTGATGTAGAAAGCTAGTGGGAAAGGGATACAAATAAAGGACATTTAATTTTTAAATGAGGCAATAATTGAACTAAGCCAGACTCTGGCCTAGAAAGAGGTATGAAATAAAGAAGAAAGATAGTTACGTCTTCAACTATATTTATACAACATAAAAAGCCTTTGAAGTAGAGTGCTTTGTGGAAGTCTTCACGTTTCCAGGCAACAAGAAAGCTAAAGGGCATAATGAGTTGGAAGGAGTGAGCAAGGAAGAGCAGACAAGGGAAGAAAACATTGTTTGCCATTCAGCCGGTGTTTTCAGTGCTACAAGCAAACCATAGAGCCTTTAGTTATTGCTTAGGCTTGGGATCAGCAGTGAAGGATTAGTGTGGATCTACGTGTGCATGTGGGCATGTGTGTGCAGGCGTGTGTGCACGTGTGTGTGTGGGCGTGTGCGTGAGGCTGGCATACCAGAAAGTGTATGGCAGTGTGTGTACTGATTATTTTCTCCAAAGCTGTTTACCAGCTATAAGGGTGAGTGCTAATTTTTTTTTTTTCCTGAAAGGGGATATAAAAACAAGGCACTGAGTTAATGCAGTATTTGTGATATTAAAATTTGACCCAACATGGTATTTGCATGAGTCACAATTGCAAACTATTGACCAGTTTTGTAAGCTGACAATTAGGAAAAGAAATGTGGTATTTATTCTTGTGCTTTGTATTTGTATGTAGTATAGAGGCTGCGGGTTTACTCCTTCTTTTCATGCAAGCAATACAATAGGAATATTTTAAACTGGGAACCATAATTTCTGGACTAGAAACCAACAAGTTTGGGAGGTGACTGAAAAAAAGACACTGAGCTTTTTTCTATATGAAATATTATGTCTTTTTTATAAACAAACACTTCTTATTTTGACATCTTTTTAAAAAATCATCATCCAGGATACTGGTCCTCCCTTAAGCCTTTCCTTGGTTTCATGACCTGCTCCGCTGTTTTATCCTGAAACAGTGAGCTCATTTAAAATGAGTACCGATACTGTGAACATACTTCTGGTGCTTTTCTTGAACAAACACAGAGCTTGCAACCAAATGATTCCCCCCCGCCTTCAGTTCCTCCAGCATGTGATTTCTGTCCAGGGACACTATCATTTTGAGGCTTATTTTCAGGGACTTGTAGCAAATACAATTATATATACCCATTAATTCAGTTCTGTCAATTGTATCCCTAAGTGCTACTGAACAGAAGAAAACCCTGCTGAACTGGGTGTTGACTGTGATAAGGGCAGCAAGCTTATCTCAAGGATGAGCTCTAAACCCAGGTGCATGGGGAGGCACCATGCCTATGAAGGAATTGCGTACCTAATGAAGTGGACACGTTCGGACATGGCAATCGACAGTGAACTGTGATTTCACGTCTGCAGGTGGGTCGTTACCATGAGACTGTAGGAAAAGCAACGCCACCAATGCAGCACTCTAGTGAGACCGTACATCATGTAGCCACATCCATGAGCTCTGCACATCTGTACCAAGAGGGGTCCTGGCTCCCTCCACCCTTGGGGAGACCGTAAGTGAGACTGGGAAAAAGGGGTTTCCTGAGCAGAGGAGACAACCCTTGTACTTACAGTGAGGTGGTCTTGCACTAAATGATGCTCTTCAGAGTTCCCCCCAATATTTGCTCCCTGAAACCGGAGTAGCTCTGGGCTGCCTTCCCAGGAAGCTGCATCTTTATTTTCTTTAACCTGGAGGCCTGTTTTTTCCTCCTGCTCTCTCACTGGAAGCCAGTGACACTGATCACCTGTCACGAGACATCTCTTCATACTTGGCCACATCCTCCCCTATTGCCCCAATCCGCCCTCAGTCTTTGAAAAGTAAATTGTTCCCCTAGAAAGGGGATGTGGTGGTGGAGAGAGGCCAGGCAGGAGTCCTCTGTGGTGGAAGCCCCTGTGACAAAAGTATTTGCATGTATCAGTGCAGGACAGCCAAACTTTCCACCCAGCAGAGTTTTTCTCTTCCAGAAATTATGGACGCTCGTAGTCAGCAGCACACATTCAGTGCTGTGGTAACACGAGTGCAGTGCAGTTTACTTGCCTCTGTTATTTCATTTGCATGCTACCAAGCTTAGGTGTTTATAAGTATACGCCAGTAATACATATCTATCTATATATAACTATATCAAATGCAACAAAAGAGCACTATTGCAGAGTTAACTTTGTCTCCACAAAAGAAACGCTCAGATCCTTTCCCGTGGCAAAGACTGATTTTAATGAAACTGTGTATTGAGAAATAGTTAAGCATTAGCATTTGTGATTATAATCAGTTTGGGGTTACAGTGCAGGTTTTCTGAACAATTCGTTTTAAAAGCTGCCAGTTTGGGCTTCATCTTGCTCCATACTGACATTATCTGAAGGAAAATACAGTAGCATTGATGTGTTTGGCAACCAAAAGGTGCCAAAACCTTGTCATGACTTATCAACCAGTTTCAACAGTACCTGGCTTTCTGTATGTTAACCACTTAAATGTTATCCTGCTTTTGTTTTATAGTGACTGTGAGGCCTACAATGCAAGTATATAATTATTTTCTCATTAAAACAGAAACCTGTGTTGTGTTTCTATAAAGCTGCCTGTTTGTTCACATTCTTGCAGGAAGATGTACCCCTGCAAGCAGCACGTGGCTGGAGGAGTGGCTTGTCTCCCACCTTCCAAAGCAGTCGGTCTCCCCTCCTTGACTGCGTCTGTCTTTTTGTCTAAAGGCAGGAGAGATCTCTTTTTCTCCACTCAGTGGTGTCAGCTGCAGATAGAAGAGCATCCCTGAGTATTTCTCTCCCATTAACATGCTTCTGGAGGGTTGCTGAGGCCAGCTCTGCTTCATGATGAATTGCACAAGCTTTCTTACCTTGCTTCCTTCACACCTCCAGGACCCCTGCCATCCCGCACGGCAAAGCACATCATTTCAGCTAGTCATCCATTTCTTACATGCACAGGTGCAGCAACCAGCCACTTGCCCATTGACCCCCTCTCATGGTCAGCTAGACCAGGAGAGACTCCATGCCTCACCCCTGCCAGGAAGCTGCCGTCACCTTTGCCTGCAAGACCTGGAAGGTGCCAGAGTGCCGGCTGCGTGGCAGCTGAAGACCAGCCGCAGGGACTTGTTGAGAACTGGCAGGCTTCACGCCAGCCTCTGCCCCTCCCTGTGGCAGGAATAGGCAGGCTTTTAATTATTACCCGGCTCCACAGCCCACGGGAGGAGGCTGAGGACACGGGTGATTTCAGTGGGAGCTGGCTAGAGCCAAGCACAGCTGTTCAGTCCGTGCTTGCCTTAACACGAGCCCTCCTCTCCCTTGTGCACACAGTATCAGAAATGCCTATGGAGAAAAGTCAGATGTGGATTTCCTTTCCAGTTAGTAAATACTGCTGGAAGTCCGAAAATGGGTTAGAAAACAAGCCTGATAATTTATCCACCAATTCTGGTCTCTATGTCTGTGAAGAAAATGAGGTTATTGACTTTTCAACACCGAAGAGGCTTTCTGTCTTCCTTTGCCTTTCCTTGCTCTGTGCTAAGAGGCTAGCATAGTGGACTTACTGGCACACAGTGGGAAAAGGAACTCCTAGACCTCTCCTTTGGGTTTTATGAGAATTAAAAACGGAAACTGGGCATTTGCAGGAGAGCGTTTAGACATTGCAAAACTAACACAGTGACGCCAGTGAGTGGCAGCAGCTCAGGAATTTTTGCAATGTGTTCTGCTGTTACCAGTTGTTGGTATTTGTTTAATAACATACACTTAGGACACCTAAAATCCTTGCCACCCCATTGCATAGTCAAAATGGCATGCACCAAGCTTTACAGTATTTTTACAAAGTAGTTAAGGACTATAGAAGAGCCATTTTATCCATCATTTCTGGCACAGTCCCATGTAAGGTTAAGGACTATAGAACAGCCTGTTTATCCCATATAGTTATCCCAGTATTTATCCCATATAATTAGAATCATAGAATAGAATCACTAAGGTTGAAAATTATCCCACTGTAAGTAGTTAAGGACTGTAAAAGAGCCATTTTATCCATCATTTCNAGGAAACCCAAACAACAGGAAAGCCCCCCACATGCCATCCAGATCTCAGGGTCTGCTGCTAACTCTGGCTGAGCCTTGGTTAACTGGCAACCTAACCCACTGCTTTATCAATAGGGTCTCCAGGAAGAAAGTTTTTACGGTAAGCACTAAATGTGGTGTCAGCGTGAGAGCTCCTGTTCAGTCCCAGGCATGTGTAATCTCTGCAGTGAATTCAGGGCGGTGTGCCACCAGGAGCTGGAAAAGTTTCGGGCCTTGTTCCAATCTAGTGCGTGGCAGTAGCAGCAAGAAAAATCGATGAAGGAAGAAAAAAAAATGTGCAAAGCTACTTTATCACATTCTCCCTTACTGCAAACTGCACGGGGCGGATTGTGTGGTGGGGATTTGTGCAGCAGCAGTGACATCTGGAGGGCGGATTGCACTGACCATGGGAAGACCTTCATTTCCAAAGACGTCTCCTGGAAGCCAAGTTCTGGGAGCAGCCGATACCCAGGATGGACGTGCTGACTGATGATTTGCCATCAGTTTCAGGGCCCTATCAGTGCCAAGCCCACCACGATGGCACCTGTGTTACTAACACAGCAAGCCCTCTTGGGATCAGCAAAGGAAGAATCAGAAAGAGAGCCGTGGCACATCTCACGAGCTTCCCAGGGGGAGATAGTTGGGATGGGGACCCCAGAAAATGCTGCAGTGCCCTGGGCATGCCTCCTCCCATACGAGCTTCTGGGGTGCAGCAGACCTCCCAGTCAGCCCTTGTTGGGAGCAACTGCAAACTCTGCAACGCCTCAGCAGGCAGCTCGGTGCAGGGCTGTGGCTGGGCATACAAAACGCTTTGCTGCACTGCACTCCTGCTGTTGGGAGTGCTGCTGGCTGGGATGTAGGAGGCTGGAAACAGCTCCACGAGACAGCAGGGTTTCACTGGGGCTGCAAACAGACCACAGCGGTGCACTCCCCATTGGGGCATCACTGGCAGCAAGAGGCTGTGGCTCGGAGTGAGGCAGGATGCTTATGTACAAATGGCCCCAACAAGTGCTTCTTCTTGCAGCACTGGGAAAGCTGAACTCTCTTGGCCTTATCTTAAAAAGAGCATCAAGTCCTCAAGCTGCAACTGAAACACAAGAAGCCAGCAAAATGTTAGCAAAAACACATGGGTAATGACATAACCCTGGTGAAGCAGCACTTTGCAGCATTCACACAAGACTTCAAAAGTGTTGCAAGCAAATAACCAGACATTAGAAAGGAGGGAAGAGCTTGGGTCTCTGCAAAGCATCATCTGTATGGAGAAAGGTGGAGTTTCCTGAAACACAATGGGAATTGACTTGCCGGGCAGCTTTGTCACCCCCGGATTGTGTGGAGGAGGCAGAAAGTGTTCAGCCCTAGTTAATTGGAGTGAAAGAAGGAAGGTGCTAAAGTAGGGCACTTGCTCACTCCCTGGTAAGGTTTGTTTGCTTCTAGAAGCATGGCTTTGGGATACAGCACTGTCCCAGGGTGGACCCAGACTTTCACAGCATGACCCTTTCCTGTTCCCTGCCACCTCCTTGCCCTCTGCTGTTCCCTTTTGGTTTCCATATGATGCTATCCGCCCCCAAAACATGGCTGTTTTCAGGCAGCAAGACTAGATGGCCCCCATGAGCATGGGTATCTCACCCTGCTTCCACTGAGCCTCACTGGATGGAGAAGGCCCTCAATCAAACCAAGTCCCCAGCCATGGGTCCCTTACTGACCACCACTGCAAGGCTCCATCAGCCCAGTCAGGCTCCCTCCCAGGCTGGTTTCCTTTCCTCAGGTATTTAACTGGATTTGCACTTTGCCAAAGCACCCCATGGAAGATGGATAAACAAGAGCCATGAGACAAACCTTAAGTGGACCAGATCCAAATGTATCAAAGCACTAAGATACATAAATACCTTTAAGGACCTTGTTCTTTGAGGGCTACACAGCACTGAACTCAGCTGGAAGCCCATGGATTGGGCTTGTGTCAATGCACTATAAAATGATGAGGGTATGTTAGCGGGGTTGACTTGAAAGGGTGCTGGGGGAGAGCCAGGTGAAACAAAAACCTTCTCTTGGTTGCATTACTCATGTGAAAAGGCACATGATTACAGCTTCTTTTTAATGCTATGTTTGAAGAAAACAACTGAGCCAAGCTCCAGCCATGGAGTGCTGCAGAGAAGGCAAACTGAGCTTGTATGAGGTGGAGAGGGTTGTTTTTAAAGGGAAAGTTAATTGCAAGTTGTGGGACTTTTTATGTATAAAGAAAGTGAAAATTTCTGGTAGGAACGGAGGGAGGGGGGAATAAATAAAGCAGGTCAGAGGGGAGTGGCATAAACAGTGGAAAACAGAAAGATAAATAGGGGAAAATCTTGCTGATGGGAATTTTTCATGCAAGGAGCCATTTCTGAAGCCAGCTGAAAGCATGCTTAGACAATGTTTGAGCAGGGATGGAAGCTATATGGCAAAAAGCATATTTATCCAAGCTCTCTGGAAACCAGACAAAAAACTCTGCCAGTTACAGCATGGGTCACACATACTGCCAGGTCCAGACTATGGCAAGGACAAGATTCAGCTCAGCTGTCCATCTTGGCCACAGTTAGCTCAGTCAGTCTTTGGTGGAAGGGAGTCAGGAAATAGCTTTATGATATCATTGCTCATGAGCCCCATAATTTATTGACGTGCAGACTCTTTGAGTTTATAAATTAAAAGATAAGTCAATATAGTCTGTCTAAGCTTTGCAGGATGTTTCCAAGGAATTTATTATCAAGATGCCCAGCACTAAATGATCAAAACAGCATTTCAGTGGCCCAAAGGGCTTTATTTTTCAAATCTTCCTTAATGTCTTGTTCCCTTCCTGTTTAAAAGTATTAAATTAGTGTGTTTTTAAATGTCGGGGAGGTCACTCTCTGAGTTTACTCTGTAGGCATCTGCCCGCTTTGCCCTAGGCTGTCCTGGCTATGTGTCCTTGCAGAGGGTGCCTGAAAGCTCATGACCAGGCATAACCTGTTAGCTGGTAACAGGTCACTGGCCATCTCGGAGGTGACATCCAACACAAAATTCCTGAAGGTGTTGAACTGGGATAGCTACCGACTCTTGGAAAGTGGTGGTGTGGAAGTGCATGATGTGGCAACGAGAGGCATGAGCCCACATCACCTGCACATGGTCCAAGCCCTGCAGCAGCAAAGCAGCCTCATCTACAGCAGAGCAAGAAAAGCAAGGTCTTCTGGAGGCAATAGCATGCACCTGACATGGCCCTCAGCCATGTCCTCTTGATTTTCAGCAAACAAAAGTGTCTGAGGTCCTGCAGCAACTGGGAAGCTCATCAGGTGTTAGCAGTTCTTCAGGAGGTGACTGCAGCTGGCACACCTCCTTTCAGGGGCATCACTGGCACTCAGCTGGTGACCGAGGTGCACTGTGCAAAGTCATGCTGAAATGGGTAAACCGTCCAGAAGATGTCTGCCCACATGCAATGAGCAGGAGGTATGAAACCACCTGGAGGAACTCGCCAGGAAATGGAGAGGTTGTAGTGGGAACAAGCAGTGCTGCTCTTGACCAGTATGGGCAGTTCAGCAACTACACAACAGGGCATAAAAGCCAAGTCTTAGTTCAGCAAAGATTTGAATACCCCAGGGTGCTGAAGTGAAGGGACAGGAGAACAGCAAACACTGGTTACAGCAGCTGTCTTGCCACACAGCTTAAAATTTACAATTGTAAGTATATTTATTCATGCTTGTTAGACATTGAAGAACTGCAGCCTAGAAAAAGTCAGCAGCAGCAATATTGCTGGAAAGCTGCCCAGACTTTCTTGCTTCCCTGGTACCTTTTACCCGATACCCCTCTTCAACTCCAAAATTTCCTGCAGTACAATGGGACTCCTTGGAGAAAGGAGAAGAGATGCAATATTTTAGTCCCATTAATGTCTTTTTGTACACATACTGGAGTCCTAAGGATACACAAAATCTGCCAAGGCTGTTCATTCACTAGCTGCCTGGGAGGGTGCTAGCTAAAATTCTCCTGAGTAGCATGCAAAGAGACCTGTGTTGCCCTATCTACATGAGCTTTCTCCAGAGCCTGGAGCGTTCTCATGGAGCACCTTGTCTGATGCAAAGTTGTGGCCCTGGGAAAGCCCAGACACATCTGCCTCTGTGTCGAGTGGAGGTGACACCTCTGCATGGGGTTGCAGAGCCTCGGCAGCCCTTGCTACGTTCCAGGGAGGCTTCTCCAGCATGGGACTGGAGGACTTGCCCCCCCAGCCACACCTCTGCTCTCTTGTCTGAAAAGGATTACCCCATTGGTGCTGTTTTCCTCTAGTGCCCTGCAGCAAAGCGGGTACAGACATGGTCCCCTGTAGCCTCCTGGCCACTCTCATGGAGGATGCTGGTGCCTTTCCCTGCTGTCCCAAGGACCTCTCCACCCTACCAGCCCAAAACAAGTGCCCCCACCCTCAGGCTGCAAGTTGAATAATTAGCCAGGTGTGGCTGCAGCACATGTTTAAAAAACAGGGTTGTCCCTCCTCTGCAGTGCCTCGTGATGCCAGGTTGCCTGGAAGTCCTCAGCCAGCGTTGGGAAGTGTTCGCAGTGAGACACAGTGACACGCACTGCCATGTAACCTCGTACCTGAAACCACCTTGGGCTGTGCTCAGCAGCCACCACCAGCTGCGCTGAGGGGCTTGCGAGTGGTCCATGGAGGACCTGCCTGGCCCTGAGCAGGTGGTGCTCTGTAATCAAGGAAAGGGTTTGAAAGGTTGTTATCGAGTTTCTTGTGTTTTTTATTTCTGAACTGCAGAGGTTCAGTAAATATTCCCCATGGGAAGAGCTGCCACATGGAAAAAGAGGCTCATGGCTCAAATGTCACCAGAGTGTGCTGCAGCATCTGCAACTTTTGGGTTGTGTATGGGGTTTTTTTTAAACAAACAATGTGAATGTGTTTGACAGGATGTTGTGCATAAAATAGCCTGGAAAATTTAAGCACCCAAGTGACTAAAACCATAGTTAATCTTTCTGGCCAATTTCTGTGTTCAGGACCTAGCCCAGCAGAGTAAACAGAGGCTGTGAGGTGTGAGTTACCACCTGCCTGCTCTGAACATCAGGGGTGGGTATCACTGAGGGCTTACTGCAGGTGATGGCTTCAGTGCTTGCTTTACCTGCCTTCAAAACGTAAATGTAGCCACGCAGAGGGCTAACCTGAGATCTGTCAGGTGAAAACAGCTGGATTACCAGCCAAGGACCTCTAAGATTTGAAGAAATACTTCACCTTCCCTCTTCTACTCAAAAAGCACTATGCCTTACACAAAGCACAAGGCAGAGCCTGTATCCTTAGGCATTTATGATGCTTTTGATTGTTTCCACTTCTCACCCTGGAAAATGGGGTGGATTCATCCCTTTTCTCTCCACTGTCCTGATGTCTTCTGCCAGCTGCTATTCTTACCTCCATGGAGCCGCAGGCTTACAGAGAGATACTCATTCCCTCTAATTGTACCTGGCTAGGGCTGAGTTATCTAGCAAAGGTCCTCCCAGCCCAGAAAAATCAATGCTCCTCTTTCCCTTGCTCTTCTTTTCTTCTTTCCCCCCTTCACTCCACAAGGATGGGTGGCTAACTATTCCTTTTTTTTCCTTTATTCTGCCACATTAACCTTTCCAATATGCTCTGTGTATAGTCTTCCTCTTCCTTCGTCCACACTTAACACACAGTTCCTCTCCAATCTCATAAATCCCAGGTCAAATATACTCACACACTCCTCCTTCTACAGAGCTTTTACTCACCCTTAATGCCTTTTCTCAAACTTATTGTTATTTAAATGTGTTTGTAGACTTTTCGGTATCCATCCACCATTGCCATAAAAGTTTCTAGACCTACATAAAAAATGAAAATGTGAAATAGCTAACCAAAATTATTTCTAAATAGCTTTGGAGAGTACTTAGGAAGGGGAGGGAAGTTTTTGGTTTTGAACAGACTTTTTACAGATTATTCACTGTAGTTCATTCAGTAGTGACATTTTTTAATAGTCATGGTTTTGCTATGGTTATTTCATTTTTCCAGACTGTCCACTTTTGCTTTATTCAACATAGGATTGCTTAAGCTGTAGTTCTAGGATAGTTTGTTTCATCCCATTTCTCAAATCCATTGCTGCCTGCACACTCTTGACCTTTGCAATGCTTCCGTGACAAACCCATATACACTGACAACAATTTAAAAAACACATTAATATTAATGAAAAGGAGGATATGCACACAAAAAAAATCATTTAGCACCAGGATTATCTGGGGCTTATCTAAGAACTACAGCAGGATTTCTTCTGTGGGCCAGCTAATCAGGCAGACACCAGGTACCACAAGAAGCTTTTTTTCCTGCTTCCGTGGAGAAGATTAATGATAAGGCATACAGTTAGCTGTGAGCACTATTAATTGCCTAAATTCCTCAAGCTAAAGAAAAAAGAAGCCAACTCAGCAAAAATTGTGTGTGGAGGGTGCTGTGTTTTGTCTTTCCGCCAGAGGGAGAAGGCCACAGGACACTCCAACCAGGTAAGCAGGAAACTCTGAAATGAGAAAAATACACAAAAACATGACATCTGGGGGTCAAAGCAGGACAACGCAGGTTTCTGATGCTGCTTGGTCAGCCAGCGTCTGTCCCAAAGGAAACCGGGCAGTGATGCTGTTTCCAGCTCCTCGCTGCTCTCCCCTGTTGCTCTCAAAGTGGTGGGGAGCACCAGCTTCTTCCAAGGGAAGACTGGTGAACCTCCCCTACCCTGGCATGGGGTCACCCCTCCTCACCATGCTTCACGTCAGTGCACCCCATGAGGTCTCTCCATGGGGCAAATCCATTCTCCAGCTTTTTTGCCGCCTGCACACTGCCCTGTGCTTTGCTTGAGTGGGGCAACAGGTGAGGCCTCAAGGCATGGGGGGGAACAAGGTGTGATGTGCTCGCACTGCTTGTGTCCTGGGCTTCCTCTTCCTCCCACAAGCAGCAGAGGAGATGTCCCCAAGGTGATCTCAACACGTCTGGCAGTGCTGCGCCTCTGGAATGCTGGAGTGCTGGCCCAGGGGTCTTGGTGTCTGAGACATCTCAAGGTGCACCCGTAAGGGCATGGTCCTGCATTTTATTACAGCAATGATGGACTTACCAACTGTTGTGCTACAGACACTGGCACCAGCATCATGAGTTTCCAAACAGCCTGGATGTCATTTTCCAGAGCTGCTGAAACAAGGCTGCTTTTACATTCAGGCATTAGCATCTACCATTGGCAGCTCTGCATCCAACAAGATGTCTGCCCTGGACCAGGATGCCACATCCCTGTGGCGATGAAGCAGAGCCGCTCCCCCTGCCCTGTGCACCCAGCTTTCTGTGCAGCCTCTGCTCCCCCTCCATCTCCCCCAGCTCTGCAAGCAGAACCACGCACCTTGTGAGGACAGGGGCAATATATAATTAAATGCCAGCCAGTGAGGAAGCCAACCTCACAAACCGCAGAGAGAAAGAGCACAGCTTGGCATTACAGTCTGTGGTCATTTATGATGAAGACGTATTTTCCAAAGGAAGACAGGCCATCACCAAAATAGCTGCTTCTCCCCAGTGTTTTCAACCAGCTCTGTCTCACTCCAGTGCTGTAGCACAACCACATCCGTCCGGGCTTAGACCCGGGCGCTTCCCAGTCCCTAGTCGTGTTTCCCCCCCTTGCCACCACCTCAAAGCCGCAGCTTGCGTCAGGATGATCTGCATGTACTAAGGAGGAGGAGGAGTTACCGAGCTGATTTACCACCTTGGAGGCGAAATATCTTGCTAGCCAGAGACTGTAAATCACAGATCCCATCAGCAGGCTTAGGCAAGGGAGATGAAGAGTGCTTATGTGCGCACATTGGATTGCAGCCCTGGATGTCAAAAGGACCTTTTCAGATGAGGAGCGCTGAATACCAAGCTCCAAAATGCTTGGTGCCAAGCCTTGGCTGCCCCAACATACTGAAATCCCTAAAGCAACCCTGTTCAGAAAGAAAAAGTGATGTAACTATCATAAATTGTTTAAAAAAAGAAAAAGCCATACTGCATAGGTATTTATAACATCACCACAGGGAGACATTAAACACCTTTATTTGGCCAGACTGACAAATGTCCAAGAGCTGGTGCAACATGGTGCTGACCTGGCCTCTAGTGGGTCTCCAGACCAGACGACTCTAGAGAGGCACTCCTTAAAACAATGTGTTCCTTTTCCAGCAGCCTACACCAGTGTATTTTTGCTTTTAGACTAGTCTCAGTGATTCCGTAGGTGCATTTTTCTTAAGTGTCAAGGGCCACTTTCTTACAGCTCTTAAGGCTCCACTGTGTTTATGCCGCACGAACGTATTTTAAAGTGGATGCAAATGTCCCTATAAATATTAGTAATATGAGAACTGGGCCCCAGTTCTCTTTTCCCCTCAGGAAAAGCTGATGCTAGAGAATTGTAATTTTGAAGTCTTTGTGGCATCAAATGAATATGGTATTCATGAAAAGTATTTTGCAGTGGGAAATATTCTGGAGCCTGGGTTAAACTCTTACTTTAGCACTCACTGTTTTGCACTTATTGATGTGAAATTATATCCTTCCNTTAAGTGGACCAGATCCAAATGTATCAAAGCACTAAGATACATAAATACCTTTAAGGACCTTGTTCTTTGAGGGCTACACAGCACTGAACTCAGCTGGAAGCCCATGGATTGGGCTTGTGTCAATGCACTATAAAATGATGAGGGTATGTTAGCGGGGTTGACTTGAAAGGGTGCTGGGGGAGAGCCAGGTGAAACAAAAACCTTCTCTTGGTTGCATTACTCATGTGAAAAGGCACATGATTACAGCTTCTTTTTAATGCTATGTTTGAAGAAAACAACTGAGCCAAGCTCCAGCCATGGAGTGCTGCAGAGAAGGCAAACTGAGCTTGTATGAGGTGGAGAGGGTTGTTTTTAAAGGGAAAGTTAATTGCAAGTTGTGGGACTTTTTATGTATAAAGAAAGTGAAAATTTCTGGTAGGAACGGAGGGAGGGGGGAATAAATAAAGCAGGTCAGAGGGGAGTGGCATAAACAGTGGAAAACAGAAAGATAAATAGGGGAAAATCTTGCTGATGGGAATTTTTCATGCAAGGAGCCATTTCTGAAGCCAGCTGAAAGCATGCTTAGACAATGTTTGAGCAGGGATGGAAGCTATATGGCAAAAAGCATATTTATCCAAGCTCTCTGGAAACCAGACAAAAAACTCTGCCAGTTACAGCATGGGTCACACATACTGCCAGGTCCAGACTATGGCAAGGACAAGATTCAGCTCAGCTGTCCATCTTGGCCACAGTTAGCTCAGTCAGTCTTTGGTGGAAGGGAGTCAGGAAATAGCTTTATGATATCATTGCTCATGAGCCCCATAATTTATTGACGTGCAGACTCTTTGAGTTTATAAATTAAAAGATAAGTCAATATAGTCTGTCTAAGCTTTGCAGGATGTTTCCAAGGAATTTATTATCAAGATGCCCAGCACTAAATGATCAAAACAGCATTTCAGTGGCCCAAAGGGCTTTATTTTTCAAATCTTCCTTAATGTCTTGTTCCCTTCCTGTTTAAAAGTATTAAATTAGTGTGTTTTTAAATGTCGGGGAGGTCACTCTCTGAGTTTACTCTGTAGGCATCTGCCCGCTTTGCCCTAGGCTGTCCTGGCTATGTGTCCTTGCAGAGGGTGCCTGAAAGCTCATGACCAGGCATAACCTGTTAGCTGGTAACAGGTCACTGGCCATCTCGGAGGTGACATCCAACACAAAATTCCTGAAGGTGTTGAACTGGGATAGCTACCGACTCTTGGAAAGTGGTGGTGTGGAAGTGCATGATGTGGCAACGAGAGGCATGAGCCCACATCACCTGCACATGGTCCAAGCCCTGCAGCAGCAAAGCAGCCTCATCTACAGCAGAGCAAGAAAAGCAAGGTCTTCTGGAGGCAATAGCATGCACCTGACATGGCCCTCAGCCATGTCCTCTTGATTTTCAGCAAACAAAAGTGTCTGAGGTCCTGCAGCAACTGGGAAGCTCATCAGGTGTTAGCAGTTCTTCAGGAGGTGACTGCAGCTGGCACACCTCCTTTCAGGGGCATCACTGGCACTCAGCTGGTGACCGAGGTGCACTGTGCAAAGTCATGCTGAAATGGGTAAACCGTCCAGAAGATGTCTGCCCACATGCAATGAGCAGGAGGTATGAAACCACCTGGAGGAACTCGCCAGGAAATGGAGAGGTTGTAGTGGGAACAAGCAGTGCTGCTCTTGACCAGTATGGGCAGTTCAGCAACTACACAACAGGGCATAAAAGCCAAGTCTTAGTTCAGCAAAGATTTGAATACCCCAGGGTGCTGAAGTGAAGGGACAGGAGAACAGCAAACACTGGTTACAGCAGCTGTCTTGCCACACAGCTTAAAATTTACAATTGTAAGTATATTTATTCATGCTTGTTAGACATTGAAGAACTGCAGCCTAGAAAAAGTCAGCAGCAGCAATATTGCTGGAAAGCTGCCCAGACTTTCTTGCTTCCCTGGTACCTTTTACCCGATACCCCTCTTCAACTCCAAAATTTCCTGCAGTACAATGGGACTCCTTGGAGAAAGGAGAAGAGATGCAATATTTTAGTCCCATTAATGTCTTTTTGTACACATACTGGAGTCCTAAGGATACACAAAATCTGCCAAGGCTGTTCATTCACTAGCTGCCTGGGAGGGTGCTAGCTAAAATTCTCCTGAGTAGCATGCAAAGAGACCTGTGTTGCCCTATCTACATGAGCTTTCTCCAGAGCCTGGAGCGTTCTCATGGAGCACCTTGTCTGATGCAAAGTTGTGGCCCTGGGAAAGCCCAGACACATCTGCCTCTGTGTCGAGTGGAGGTGACACCTCTGCATGGGGTTGCAGAGCCTCGGCAGCCCTTGCTACGTTCCAGGGAGGCTTCTCCAGCATGGGACTGGAGGACTTGCCCCCCCAGCCACACCTCTGCTCTCTTGTCTGAAAAGGATTACCCCATTGGTGCTGTTTTCCTCTAGTGCCCTGCAGCAAAGCGGGTACAGACATGGTCCCCTGTAGCCTCCTGGCCACTCTCATGGAGGATGCTGGTGCCTTTCCCTGCTGTCCCAAGGACCTCTCCACCCTACCAGCCCAAAACAAGTGCCCCCACCCTCAGGCTGCAAGTTGAATAATTAGCCAGGTGTGGCTGCAGCACATGTTTAAAAAACAGGGTTGTCCCTCCTCTGCAGTGCCTCGTGATGCCAGGTTGCCTGGAAGTCCTCAGCCAGCGTTGGGAAGTGTTCGCAGTGAGACACAGTGACACGCACTGCCATGTAACCTCGTACCTGAAACCACCTTGGGCTGTGCTCAGCAGCCACCACCAGCTGCGCTGAGGGGCTTGCGAGTGGTCCATGGAGGACCTGCCTGGCCCTGAGCAGGTGGTGCTCTGTAATCAAGGAAAGGGTTTGAAAGGTTGTTATCGAGTTTCTTGTGTTTTTTATTTCTGAACTGCAGAGGTTCAGTAAATATTCCCCATGGGAAGAGCTGCCACATGGAAAAAGAGGCTCATGGCTCAAATGTCACCAGAGTGTGCTGCAGCATCTGCAACTTTTGGGTTGTGTATGGGGTTTTTTTTAAACAAACAATGTGAATGTGTTTGACAGGATGTTGTGCATAAAATAGCCTGGAAAATTTAAGCACCCAAGTGACTAAAACCATAGTTAATCTTTCTGGCCAATTTCTGTGTTCAGGACCTAGCCCAGCAGAGTAAACAGAGGCTGTGAGGTGTGAGTTACCACCTGCCTGCTCTGAACATCAGGGGTGGGTATCACTGAGGGCTTACTGCAGGTGATGGCTTCAGTGCTTGCTTTACCTGCCTTCAAAACGTAAATGTAGCCACGCAGAGGGCTAACCTGAGATCTGTCAGGTGAAAACAGCTGGATTACCAGCCAAGGACCTCTAAGATTTGAAGAAATACTTCACCTTCCCTCTTCTACTCAAAAAGCACTATGCCTTACACAAAGCACAAGGCAGAGCCTGTATCCTTAGGCATTTATGATGCTTTTGATTGTTTCCACTTCTCACCCTGGAAAATGGGGTGGATTCATCCCTTTTCTCTCCACTGTCCTGATGTCTTCTGCCAGCTGCTATTCTTACCTCCATGGAGCCGCAGGCTTACAGAGAGATACTCATTCCCTCTAATTGTACCTGGCTAGGGCTGAGTTATCTAGCAAAGGTCCTCCCAGCCCAGAAAAATCAATGCTCCTCTTTCCCTTGCTCTTCTTTTCTTCTTTCCCCCCTTCACTCCACAAGGATGGGTGGCTAACTATTCCTTTTTTTTCCTTTATTCTGCCACATTAACCTTTCCAATATGCTCTGTGTATAGTCTTCCTCTTCCTTCGTCCACACTTAACACACAGTTCCTCTCCAATCTCATAAATCCCAGGTCAAATATACTCACACACTCCTCCTTCTACAGAGCTTTTACTCACCCTTAATGCCTTTTCTCAAACTTATTGTTATTTAAATGTGTTTGTAGACTTTTCGGTATCCATCCACCATTGCCATAAAAGTTTCTAGACCTACATAAAAAATGAAAATGTGAAATAGCTAACCAAAATTATTTCTAAATAGCTTTGGAGAGTACTTAGGAAGGGGAGGGAAGTTTTTGGTTTTGAACAGACTTTTTACAGATTATTCACTGTAGTTCATTCAGTAGTGACATTTTTTAATAGTCATGGTTTTGCTATGGTTATTTCATTTTTCCAGACTGTCCACTTTTGCTTTATTCAACATAGGATTGCTTAAGCTGTAGTTCTAGGATAGTTTGTTTCATCCCATTTCTCAAATCCATTGCTGCCTGCACACTCTTGACCTTTGCAATGCTTCCGTGACAAACCCATATACACTGACAACAATTTAAAAAACACATTAATATTAATGAAAAGGAGGATATGCACACAAAAAAAATCATTTAGCACCAGGATTATCTGGGGCTTATCTAAGAACTACAGCAGGATTTCTTCTGTGGGCCAGCTAATCAGGCAGACACCAGGTACCACAAGAAGCTTTTTTTCCTGCTTCCGTGGAGAAGATTAATGATAAGGCATACAGTTAGCTGTGAGCACTATTAATTGCCTAAATTCCTCAAGCTAAAGAAAAAAGAAGCCAACTCAGCAAAAATTGTGTGTGGAGGGTGCTGTGTTTTGTCTTTCCGCCAGAGGGAGAAGGCCACAGGACACTCCAACCAGGTAAGCAGGAAACTCTGAAATGAGAAAAATACACAAAAACATGACATCTGGGGGTCAAAGCAGGACAACGCAGGTTTCTGATGCTGCTTGGTCAGCCAGCGTCTGTCCCAAAGGAAACCGGGCAGTGATGCTGTTTCCAGCTCCTCGCTGCTCTCCCCTGTTGCTCTCAAAGTGNTTTGTCTTTCCGCCAGAGGGAGAAGGCCACAGGACACTCCAACCAGGTAAGCAGGAAACTCTGAAATGAGAAAAATACACAAAAACATGACATCTGGGGGTCAAAGCAGGACAACGCAGGTTTCTGATGCTGCTTGGTCAGCCAGCGTCTGTCCCAAAGGAAACCGGGCAGTGATGCTGTTTCCAGCTCCTCGCTGCTCTCCCCTGTTGCTCTCAAAGTGGTGGGGAGCACCAGCTTCTTCCAAGGGAAGACTGGTGAACCTCCCCTACCCTGGCATGGGGTCACCCCTCCTCACCATGCTTCACGTCAGTGCACCCCATGAGGTCTCTCCATGGGGCAAATCCATTCTCCAGCTTTTTTGCCGCCTGCACACTGCCCTGTGCTTTGCTTGAGTGGGGCAACAGGTGAGGCCTCAAGGCATGGGGGGGAACAAGGTGTGATGTGCTCGCACTGCTTGTGTCCTGGGCTTCCTCTTCCTCCCACAAGCAGCAGAGGAGATGTCCCCAAGGTGATCTCAACACGTCTGGCAGTGCTGCGCCTCTGGAATGCTGGAGTGCTGGCCCAGGGGTCTTGGTGTCTGAGACATCTCAAGGTGCACCCGTAAGGGCATGGTCCTGCATTTTATTACAGCAATGATGGACTTACCAACTGTTGTGCTACAGACACTGGCACCAGCATCATGAGTTTCCAAACAGCCTGGATGTCATTTTCCAGAGCTGCTGAAACAAGGCTGCTTTTACATTCAGGCATTAGCATCTACCATTGGCAGCTCTGCATCCAACAAGATGTCTGCCCTGGACCAGGATGCCACATCCCTGTGGCGATGAAGCAGAGCCGCTCCCCCTGCCCTGTGCACCCAGCTTTCTGTGCAGCCTCTGCTCCCCCTCCATCTCCCCCAGCTCTGCAAGCAGAACCACGCACCTTGTGAGGACAGGGGCAATATATAATTAAATGCCAGCCAGTGAGGAAGCCAACCTCACAAACCGCAGAGAGAAAGAGCACAGCTTGGCATTACAGTCTGTGGTCATTTATGATGAAGACGTATTTTCCAAAGGAAGACAGGCCATCACCAAAATAGCTGCTTCTCCCCAGTGTTTTCAACCAGCTCTGTCTCACTCCAGTGCTGTAGCACAACCACATCCGTCCGGGCTTAGACCCGGGCGCTTCCCAGTCCCTAGTCGTGTTTCCCCCCCTTGCCACCACCTCAAAGCCGCAGCTTGCGTCAGGATGATCTGCATGTACTAAGGAGGAGGAGGAGTTACCGAGCTGATTTACCACCTTGGAGGCGAAATATCTTGCTAGCCAGAGACTGTAAATCACAGATCCCATCAGCAGGCTTAGGCAAGGGAGATGAAGAGTGCTTATGTGCGCACATTGGATTGCAGCCCTGGATGTCAAAAGGACCTTTTCAGATGAGGAGCGCTGAATACCAAGCTCCAAAATGCTTGGTGCCAAGCCTTGGCTGCCCCAACATACTGAAATCCCTAAAGCAACCCTGTTCAGAAAGAAAAAGTGATGTAACTATCATAAATTGTTTAAAAAAAGAAAAAGCCATACTGCATAGGTATTTATAACATCACCACAGGGAGACATTAAACACCTTTATTTGGCCAGACTGACAAATGTCCAAGAGCTGGTGCAACATGGTGCTGACCTGGCCTCTAGTGGGTCTCCAGACCAGACGACTCTAGAGAGGCACTCCTTAAAACAATGTGTTCCTTTTCCAGCAGCCTACACCAGTGTATTTTTGCTTTTAGACTAGTCTCAGTGATTCCGTAGGTGCATTTTTCTTAAGTGTCAAGGGCCACTTTCTTACAGCTCTTAAGGCTCCACTGTGTTTATGCCGCACGAACGTATTTTAAAGTGGATGCAAATGTCCCTATAAATATTAGTAATATGAGAACTGGGCCCCAGTTCTCTTTTCCCCTCAGGAAAAGCTGATGCTAGAGAATTGTAATTTTGAAGTCTTTGTGGCATCAAATGAATATGGTATTCATGAAAAGTATTTTGCAGTGGGAAATATTCTGGAGCCTGGGTTAAACTCTTACTTTAGCACTCACTGTTTTGCACTTATTGATGTGAAATTATATCCTTCCACAAGAACTAGTTCTATAAAGTACATTTTATGTGAATGAACGCTCAGAATATCCTGGAAATATATATGTAATTCATGAGATCACTAATGGCAGTTAGCACAGTTCATTAGCTATCTAGGCCTGAATAGCATTAAGCATAACACAGTATCACCTAAATGTCAAGAGTGTGAGATGAATGAGCCAGGCAGGCTGTACGTGCAACAAAGTGTGGAGGAAAAATATCCCTTATTTAAGAGTTGAGCAGATCTGCAGTCTCTCAAGCGCAGTGCCTGTAACATACCTCGCACTCCAAAATAACCAATGTCCCAAACTGGAGCTTGAATGGGACAAAGTCATTCATCTTTCTCTCTCATGTCTTGTGGAAGAGACAGGGCTCCCTGGGTGAAGCAAAACATAGCAATTCCTCTGGTTGCATTTGTTGCTTAAACTGGTCACAGGCTGATGTTTTGGGGACAATAAGGCTGTCTGGAATTTTCATCCTCTGGAAATACTCCAGGGTTCGGAGAAAAAGATTTGTCCCACTTCTGAATAAAAACTAAAGAAACTAGACACCTTCTGCAGAAAATCTGGGGGAAAAAAGCCACCTGTTGGAACAACCCACATGATATTTTACAGCTGGCTAGGAGTTTTTTGGCCTGACAAAAAAACAAGTTCTCTGGCGAAACTGAAATTGTTTAGCAGCAAGTCATTCTAGCAGACAATTCCTCACTCCTTTCCCTGTTAGTTCTTGGGACTTTTTTTCCTTGAATCGAAATATAAACCAAAAATTATTGCACAACCAAACTAAGAGTGAAAAAATTAAACTCTTGAGCCATGAGTACACAGGCATTGAGTAAACGTCACCTGAATCAATAGAGAGTGCAACAGATGGAGGTTTTAACATTGTTATTGCAAATTATTCATTTCATTATCATTCATTTATTTTTTAAAGTAATCATCATAAATCTTCCTAGAACAGATTGTTATTCTGCCTTTTATGATTCATTAAACCAGTGCAGAATGAGATCATTATCATTTAAGTTAGCATTTTTGAGGCTGCCAAATATTCTCCAAGTATTTCCTGCAGCTGGGACAACAAGTATCTTCCTTGGAACTGGCAGCCTGCTTGCGACATATCCGGCTCCAAGAGCTTCTTGTGCCTCAGGTCAGCCACACCGCCGTGCCCGCTTGGGACGGGTCGCTTCTCTTGGCCCCCTCGGGCAGCAGCAAAATTGGAGGCTGACTTCAAGCTGCAAAGCTGCGTGTGGCATCAGCGCCTGCAGAGTGGCACGGCCACCGCCCTGAGGAGCTGGGGCTGGAAAACGGCGCTCACCCACCCCAGCCTCCAGCTCAGCTGGCAGATTACCAGGGCGCAGTGGTTGCCAATGCCTTTGGATAAATTGGGACATTTCTCCTCCTCTTGGAAATTCTCATGTTGTAAAGCCAAAGGACACAGCAGGTAGAGTGGCAGCCGTGGAAGGCAGGTTACCAAAACCAGGCTTTTTCCTTTTGAATTTTGACAGGAAGAGGTAAGAGCAAAAGACCCAACAACACATTTGTGTAGAAGAAAGGGAAAAGAGATGGCGGTAAGGAGAATTCACAAATTACCTGACAAAAAAAGCACACAGCCATCCCCTGCCCCTGCAGCCACCCTGAGAGTCCTCTGACACTTGAAGGATGCCAAAAGGGGGAAAAAAACCCAAACCAAACAAAAAACAAACCACCACCCCAAACTGCAGCAATTACTTGATATGGGCATTTTCACTTCCTAAACTGGGAGAGAGAAATTCCCCTCAGTCATCTGACCTCTGTTGAAACTATACCAGGAAGAGGAGCAGTGGCAGTCAGCGAGTGCAGGGCGTTCTCCGGCTGTACAAAAGCCTCTCATGCATGAGCTGGAGATCAGAGCAGCACAGAGATGTGTGTCAGTGCGTATACGTAGCAAGGCGAGGTGCAAATATCCTCCCAGCAAGATCGTCTCTTGCACAACCCTCTGACTCTGCAGCCCAACAGACCTTTTGTTTTTTCCTCTGCTGCTCCTCTCCAAGCATGCCTCCAGAGCAGAGCTTCTGAAGAGCTGTTTCCTCCCAGGCATCTCCCCCCCAGAAGAGGCAGTTGCTGGCAGCATGGTGGGGGTGATGGCAATGAGGACATGGATTGAGCCGGTGGTTGCAGGTTCCCAAGTTGCCAGCGCCTTCTATGACACGGCACTGCTGCTGGTGGTGAAGAACTACTACAACCAGACTAATGCCACTGCTCCCTCCTATGCACTGGAAGATGCTCAGCAGAAGGCGGTCTCTGATTTTTATATCATCTACAATCTAGTCCTGGGCCTGACCCCGCTGGTGTCAGCCTATGGCTTGTCCAAGCTGGGGGACAGGATGCATCGGAAGATCCCCATCTGCTTCCCTCTTCTTGGCTACTTGGGCTCCAAAACTCTCCTGCTCCTCCTGATCCTGCTGGGTTGGCCGATCGAGGTGATGTATGGGGCTGCTGCCTTCAATGGGCTGACGGGCGGTTTCACCACGCTCTGGGCAGGCGTCATGGCTCTGGGATCCCTGGGCTCCTCCGAGAGCAGGAGGTCTCTGCGGCTTATCATTATTGAGCTGGTATATGGCCTCGCTGGCTTTCTGGGAAGCATGTCATCTGGCTACCTCTTTGTTGGCTTCAGTGACCGCTATAGAGAGGGCACTGTGCTGGTGAGCTGCAGCATCGCTTGCTATGCTTTCTGCCTCCTCTACAGCATTTTTGTCCTGACAGTCCCCAAGCCAGCAGCTTCCTGCCCAGCCAAAGCCAAGAGTGCAGAGGAGGTGGGTAGCCAACTACCAGCCCACAAAGAAACAGCAGCAGCAGGGAGTTCCCAACCTTTGGAGAGCAGCAGGTCCACTCCGGTATCCCCCTCGAAACTCATCATGATCATGCTGTTTGTGGCAGCGATCTTGTATGACCTTGCTGTGGTTGGTGCAATGAATGTACTCCCACTCTTCTTGCTCAGGGAGCCTTTAAGTTGGAATGCCGTGCAGATCGGCCACGGCAGTGCTGCTGGGTACGTGATCTTCATCACCAGCTTCCTAGGCGTATTTGTGTTCTCCAAATACCTGAGGGACATTACCATGATCATGATCGGAGTGGCATCCTTCAGCGCTGGCATCCTCATCATGGCCTTTGTGCGGTGGACGTTCCTGTTCTACATCGGTGAGTCGAACAGCCGCTCGCGTGAGTGAGTGCACCCTGAGAAAGGGGCTGGGGTGTTTCAGCGTCAGGAAAAGGGCTTTTGCTCTGCTTCACCACGAGTTTCAGAGCAGGCAGTTCAGCAGACCATGACACAAGCGATTCCCAAGAGGGCTTCATTATCATTCCGCTCTCCCCACGTCTCACTTAGTACCCCTTACACTCAGCACCCTACAATACCCAAAGGAGGCATACGCTCCTGCCAAGGCTTAGTTTAAGGCTGATTGACTTGTAATTTGTCACTGGTCATAGCCCAGATCTAAGCAGGGGTACAGTGCTAATGCCACGGGGGAGTGGGAATTGTTGCTGGCTACCTGTACTAGTCGAACCACACCGCTGCATTAATGGGAAGCACTGGTTTCTTGTGCAGAAAGGCTTAAGGCTACAACAGAAACAAACTGGCAAAGACTTGCTGTTAAGCAAACATCTTAAGATGTGATTTATTTTTGTTACATTAAGGCATTTATGGCTGATGGGAAACTTAACTTAAGAGTGAAACACTGGAGCTGCTTTAGCAACTAAAATATCATGAGAATGTAGTGTAGAAATCTTACACTATAAAAGACCAAAGGGCAGGTAACAATAGATGGGGCAGCATCCCACGACAAAGGAAAGGCAAGTTTATTGTTGGGAGGTAACCTCTGCAGGAACACAGAAAACAAAACCCACTGCATCTGTTGTGGCAGTGAGATGGATGATTCATATCTGACAAACAGAGTATCATGTGTTGCATGGCTTTGAGGTTTTGCTTCTGAAAGTGAGAAAAAGATCTAAGAGAAATGGCCTCAAGCAATTTTTCTGTCTCCCCTACAGGGAATGAGAAATTGAAAATCAAACAAAGTTATTCTAAAGGGAAAAATGGTAGGATATTATATTTGTGTGCTAAGCCAAACATTGAGTGAAATTTTTAAGAGATTTTGTTTGTTTAGGCAATCAGGCTGGGGAACAAAAGATAAAAAATTAAAATTTAAAAAATGCTTGTTTAATAAAGTGCATCATGAATGCATGCTGCTACACAGTGTGCAGGATGTTTATTCCCTGCATTGCAGGAACACCTCAGTACACTAGACATGAACCAAGTATTCACTGAGGTTGGTTCTGCTGACAGGAAGATAATTCCAGCTCCCTAAAAGTTTCCACACTACAGAAAGCCTAAAATACTGCAAGTCAGAAGCACCAAGAGAGAAAACAGGTGTAGTGTTATAAAGGTACTGTTCCTGACAAGGCCGTGTAGCATGGGGTGCTCTCTCTGCTGGTTAGACTCAAATCATTGGCTTCATTATCTCAAAGGACAGTGCTATATTCCATCTATGCTGGGATTTCAGGCTGAGACCAAGAGACCACGGCTGGTTTGGGGAAAGTACCTCTGCTAGTGGGAGCAATAGGTGGCTTATCCACCATCACCTGGATCAAGTGAGGACTTACACTCCTACCAAAGATTTGTACTTCTTTCTGGTACTCAAGGGACAAGAAAAGGTGAAGCAAAGGTCCCGCCCAAGCCAGAGGCACGTAGTCTTCAAGAGCAGTGGTTGTTGCATTGGGAGACAAGGAGCAGGTACTGATGGTAACTACATATTCATTGCATTGCAGCACGGGCAGTGATGCTCTTTGCCCTCATCCCCTTACCAACCATCAGGTCCATGTTATCTAAGCATGTCGAAGGATCATCCTATGGTAAGTACTTTGGTTACCTTACTGATCAAAAAAACTCAAATCCCTCCGTTCAGCCTAAGCTACAAAGAGAAAGGTAAGTTATTGCTGCAATCTGTGCTTTGCGTAATAAAACCAGAACAGTTGGTACCACAAACAGGGAGGGAGGAGCAGAGAAACTTGCAGGACAAGATTGTTGCATCCAAACTTCTTGTCCTCAGTTGTGTCATCATTTATCCATAAAATTTTCAGCACACGCTTCAAAAGATTACTATCAGTATACAGCTCAAAGGGAGAGAAAATATCTGAGGTGCTGCTCAAAAACACAGTGCTCCAAGGAAAACTAAAAGAAGCCAGACGTTGGGTTGAAGCACTGCGATACTCATTTATATGAGCCGAGGAGGTTCCTGGAGTGCGTGGAGGATAACTTCCTGACGCAGCTGGTAAGCGAGCCTTCCAGGGCATGTGCCTCGCTTGACCTGCTGCTCACAAACAGAGAAGGACGGGTGGGAGATGTGGTGGTCAGAGGCCGTCTTGGGCTTAGCAACCATGAAATGATAGAATTCTCGATACTTGGTGAAGGAAGGAGAGGGGCCAGCAAAACCGCTACCATGGACTTCCGGAGGGCGGACTTTGGCCTGCTCAGGACACTGGTTGAGAGGGTCCCTGGGGAGACAGTCCTGAAGGGCAAAGGGGTCCAGGAAGGCTGGAC